>VDFB02000003.1:68804426-68843249 GCA_007258455.2 Sequoia sempervirens | reverse complement strand
TTAAGTGTGCAATGGGTACATTGAAGAGGTTTTAAAGGAGAAGTATCATATCTTTAATCAAATGGCATGCTACCTTGAGCATAACTCCCCAAGGACACATGCCATCCTTGGATTGTTGACATGAAACAACCAATCAAAATTTAGTTTCTCTCTCTCATATTAATATATATTACTATTATATTAAATATATAGTATATTAATTATATTTTGTATTATATAAAAATATACTTTTTTTTTTATTTTTTTTTATTTTTTTTAATGAGGGGAATCGGGTGCAGCACGGCCCCCCATATAACCCCCCACCGCCAGTAAAATTTTTACCATGATCGGTAGTGCTAGTGGGACACACCAACCGGTACCACAGGAGCGCCAGAGAGTCGAACCCATGGTGGGCGCCCTGCGACAAGGAACACCTTAACCAACTGGGCTCGGACCGGCGCCCCATAAAAAAAATACTTATTATTAATTATTAATTATAATAATTTTATATGTATTTAATAATTTTGTTAAAGAAAATAATATATAATTATAATAAGTTGAATAATTATATTATTTATTATGTAAAATATAGCTAATATACACTTAACTATATTGTAGAATATTAAAACCTAGCTAAATGACGCCAAAATTTTCAATTTAATTAACATACAGTAAAACCTAATGAAACTATGTTGTAGCTCGTCAAATTGGAGAAGTGAAAGGTCAATACTAGCGCTGAGGAAGAGTTTGGATTAGTGAAAACAAGTTCAATGCCAACACCAAGGAAGATTTTGCAGTTAAAAAAAGGTCAATACCAGCACTGATGAAGAGTTTGGAGGAGTGAAAACAAGGTGAATATCAGCACCAAGGAAGAGTTTGGAGGAGTGAAAACAAGGTCAATACCAACACTGAGGATGAGTTTGAGGGCACTTAGAGAAAATCGATGACCAAGGGGCAATGAGTACTGTAAGTTTGGCACCCCCATTCTCTTTAACCTACAATTTTCATGCATAGTTTCCAAAGATCTTCTCATACATTGGCACCCCCATTCTTGTAAAATGGTATAAGATAAGACAAAAAAAAAAAAAATAGCTTAGTCTTTCACATTTTTATCAACCATCCTCAAGTCTTGACAAAACTCCCATAATCTACCCACATCTTGGTCGAGGTCTAGGATTTCATCACACATAGCCTTCATTGCATGAGTCTAAAGGAATTGTAGACTTAGCCCAAGTATATGCTAGGCTAAGGTAGATCTAATGAATGGAAATAGAGGCATACAATTCTTCTTTAATACCCACCACAAATATATGCAAGGTGTTGGTTGTTTTTATGGTAAGCAGGTTGATCTTCTAATCTACCTATGGAATTGCCAATTCCAATAAAGGGAAACTCGAAGGACCTGGACCAACTGATGCAGATTTTAAAGAACTCCTACACTTTGGGATCTGCAAGACCCAGGAGGGTGATCCCTTAATGTGTTTACAACCTCTCCACCATCATCATAAACAACATTAACAACAACACATAATCTCATTTAATAGCTCAACATAATAGGATAATACTGAATAGAATTGGTTGTTTATCAATAATATCAACTATTTGGAGCATGAGATAACTACAACAACATTTCATAATATAAGATAGTCATTGATTGTAATTTGTAGCAAGCTCTAGGTAAAGGAAAAAAATACTAAACCATACGAATAAGTAAAACTTAGATTAGTGCCATATATCCATTGGAGGAGTCAAATTTATAATCATCTAAGAGTCTATGATAGATTTAACACATAACATATAAGATCAGTGATAACATTGCTTTACAATCTCATCAATATGTATTCTAACCCAATACTACTTATCAAATCCTTATACAGAACATATCCACCTACAATCCCATTCAAGCATTTTAATTAATTCCTTGAATTAAAGCTAAAACAAAAATCATACAATAATTCACAACAGTTGAGATGAACAAAACAACCCTTGATCATTTTATTCAAAAATTCAAATATGCTTGTACAATGGAGACATGAGTTTGAATTAATCATATCAATTCAAATGCCAAGCATCGGCTATAAAACATCAACCCCATGAATTCAAAACCTTACCATAGAACGACTAAAACCTAAATTCTGCATTTTTCCCAAAACCACTGACTTTTAAGTAATTTTCTACAACATCATCTAGACTCGACCAAAAATATCTAACTTGCTAACACGTACTTATGGCCTTGAAATCCTTCTTATAGAAAATGAAGGAGCAAACAAGCATCAGGCCAGAAAGCACATGTGTCACCAGCCAATTGGACTGCCTTGTGATATTCCAAAAAGTAACGGCCCAAAAGATCCCACCCAAGGCATAAGATAAACACTAGGGTTTTACATGAAGACAAAGTTAAAACCCCAACCTTAGTCTTTTCCCAAACACCATTGATGACTAGAGACATAATGCAAGATAAAAATGGAACACAAAGAGCAAAATTTTGAAGTTCCATCACAAGGAAAGGTCTCCTCCCTTCTTGGTAGTGATAACCTTCTCCACACACAACCCTTTAAAATTATGAATAGAGGAATATAATATTTGAAGAACTCAAAGTAGATTCTCTCCTACGTGATGCAATTAGTAATTTTATCCTTACAAACATTTATATTGATTACTAGAGGCACATAGACCAATTCTTCATAATAGAAGAATTTGATCATACTTTTCCAATGATGGCATTATGAGAAAACCTTAGGTTAAATGAATAATTCCTAGCTAAGTTCTTTAAATCATTTCCAACTGTATAAGAGAAGACCACTACTATGTGTACCTAAATACCATGGAGAAAGGCTCTTTGGGCTCGTTCATTAATCATTGTTAGAAACCAAGATTTGAAATGCAAACTAGAAAAATCCTTCCACAAAAGAGAAAAACAGAAAAAGTAGAGATTTGCATAAAGATGTGCAAAATATTATTATTCAGGAATTGATAATTACAAGATATGATTTAATTTATAAAATCAAAGATCCATAACCCTAATATTATCTTGAGCAACAACATAGCTCAATAAGATAATGATGACAATAAATAAACCTAGGAATTAAATAATACCTAAGTAAAGTTATGCAAGTGTAATTAAATATTAATTACACTAACACCCCCCCATAAGTGCAACTTAGGGAGACTAAAAAAGCATGCACCTAAAACTAAGATGAATGCATGAAAGCATGAATGGGTCTTGACAACAAGGCCTGATTAGGTACCCAAGTAAAAATTCAATAAAGAGGTAGAGAAGGAAAACCTAGTGGGACAAAACCCCCCTACAATGAGATGACTGCTACAAAGAAGCACTAGAAGAGCACTATGGAGTAACAATGGAACCGCAATCTAACAAGCAAGAAAAGATACTTTTGTCTATAACTGAAACCAAAAATGGAATCATGATAATGCGACAGTAGACCTGATGCCACGAAACACTGGAAAAATCACAAAATGGAACAACCCTGGAATCTATGAAGCAACAGTAGATGATATGATGACATAATCTGGAAACTGTGTATCTTGATGCCAATGCCAAACTATGACTAAAACTCTTCCATGGGAAGGAGTACCAAAAAGACTCTGAAACATTAACCACAAAAACATGGCCCTTAATCTGAGAAGGATCTGAACCAATGTGGATCAAGAAACATAATCTCTCAACTGAAGTGTGAACCGATGAATCCGATATGTGTCAAACAATAGCAAAAATGTGGCCAAAAGAAACTAAGAGACCAGATAACCCATACGAGTTTCCAACAAATCAAGATGGATATGGAGATCAAAGTGCATGCACACTCTAATCAAATTATTATGCAAGAAACCCCCCTGATGGAACTTTATCTCAGTTCATTTATTACAATAACCAAACGTTGTAAAAGGAGAGAATGCTAAATGTGCATAAACAAAAAATAAGATGATGTGGTACTGAAATGAAGTGTAAATATTCAAGTTTCACCTTTCCAACTACCAAAACATCCAAGTAATCTCCAAAACACCCATCGGGACAAATCTGGAATAATGATAAACTTGGGACAGATACAAAAAAAAGTGCATAGACAGAAAAATAGAGCTCCTCAATACCTTTCCAATGCCGCAAAGAAGACGAAAAATTAGAGATCGTGACAAAAAATTATGAGCTCAGAAGCCAAAAATGAACATCTGACTTCAAATAGAAATAAATATAGATAAATAGAGAAATACTAAAAATTAACCTACACCACTAGAAAGTACTCGGAACCAGCCTTTCGTCGATATCTTGTTTGCCCAATTTTGATACCATATGCCCAAGTTATGGCCAAAAGAAAAAAAAACTACTCTTTTAAGACAAACTAGGATTAAGAGGGGGCAAAGAGGGCCATACGACTGATGACGTCATGCTAACATTAGCACTTCACGTGAAAAAAATTGACGGCCTAGAGGTTGTCGGGGCAAAAAATGCCCCCTGCTGGAAAAAATTTGCAACCATCAGTATATCCTTTGAACTTGCCAGAATATTCTCTGCAATCGTCAGAATCTGGGAGGAATGGAAAGGGGATCTAATCCTCCATAGGACCATCGATGAAGCTAGAAGGCCACCAAGGGCTGGGCGCGGGCCCATGGTCCTCCATAGGACCTTAGCCTGGTAGAAGGGCCCGACGGGGGCTGCATAAGGGCAGTGGATCGACAGTGAGACCCGACGGCGATGGAGGATGGGCGGTCGCCTAGTGGCCGCCCAGTGGCAGGATTGCTTTAAACTGGGCACTTTTTCACTATTTATGAAAACATGTTTTTTTTATTTTTTATTTTATTTTCGTGCCTTAGGGAGTGTGCTGGAGAGGCCGTATGGCCCCCTAGGCAAAATTTCTCCTCAAAAATAACTTTCACCAAAATCAATGAAACGAAAGGTGATCTTAGGGTTTTTGGCCACTACGAACGCGATGGTGACCTCTGTTTCTGCTGAAACTGCTCCGAAAAATTGACTACCCCCAGAACTTGCAAAAAATCTCCCAGCCTGAAACCCTTATAGATCTGGAAAATGATGGCCAAAATTTGTAAAAAAAAAGCCAATCTTGACTTTTTCCAGTGCTCTGAATCCAATGGTGAAGCCTGATCTGATCCAAAACACCTCATAAATGAACTCAAGGCATGGTACCCTCGAGGAATCCCGAACGAACCCTGCAATAATTTTCTCAAAAAATTGAGAAGGGGTTGCAAATCAAGGCTCTGATACCATGTTAGAAACCAAGATCTGAAATACAAACTAGAAAAAGCCTTCCACATAAGATAAAAATAGAAAAAGTAGAGATTTGCATAAAGATGTGCAAAATATTATTATTCAAGAATTGATAATCACAAGATATGATTTTCTTTATAAAAGAAAAGATGAATAACCCTAATCTTATCGTGAGCAACAAGATAGCTCAATAAGATAATGATGACAATAAATAAACCTAGGATTAAATAATACCTAAGTAAAGTTATGCAAGTGTAATTAAATATTAATTACACTAACATTCATCCTACCTTAAAACATACCAAAAGTCTCCTAACAATTAGACATAGGAAGATTTAAGATGGCTTAAAAAAAATTTATTGCCAAAGCATAAACTTATGATGACTTAACTAGGCCTAGTGCACACTCCCTCCCCATTAACCACTTAGACATATGGAAATTAAATGTAAATTTTCTGCTATTTTTAGTCATGTAGGTGTCCAATAAACCACTTAATGGTGTTTCCCTTCAAGTTTATTTACTTGAATGAAGAGCAAAAGTCCTTTGATTACAATTAGAGAAAACATTTGAGGCCTTGGTTGTGTAACTGGTGGACCATAGTCACATTTAACACTTGTTACAAAGTTTGGGAGTTAAAACGTTAAGTAGATTTGATTTGTGATGGACAAATTTGGATGGTAGTAACAATAACTTGCAATCTATCAAGACTTGATTACCTTATAACCTGTGAAATTCTAGCAATCAAATGATAGATTAATCATAATGTCATCTTAGGATCACATCACCATAAAATAACTTCATCCAACATCCTTATGAGTGCAGGTACAACCAAATAGGTATTTGTCAGATCTGTCTTCCTTGAGCGAGGGAAATTCAGGAAGGGAAGAGGAAAGCAAGATATGTAGTATGTCTAAAAGAGGGAGACCAACTAGAGGTCAAAAGATTAGAATAAAATTATGTAAATGCATGGAATTTTTTCTCGTTGATGGGGGGTCATGTTCTTATGATGATGAGAGCATAGGCGACATCGAGGTGCCCTTGAGGTACAAACATCTACGGAAATAATGGGTACCCAAGGAACTTCCTCCAATAAACACTGATTTTTGTGTCAACGAGAGGATATATCGCATAACACCATCGTCATTACATGGTTTGGGCCTATTTTGCATGGATAGCATAAAGGTCTATTACAAAAAAGTTACTAAATTGATGGAGTATGTCAGACCCTATTACAGTTACAAAGATTGGGTGCAACTGGTTCGATATACATGAAGTATGCATAGGTATGCACTGTCAGCAAATTATATACAGCTAAAAGATAAGGATCAAAATAAAGGAGTGGCTATGTACATTGACGGAAGGCCAAAAGCATAAGAGAATATTGCAGGGTTTATAAATAGTACATGACCTGGGTCAACAAATAAGCAACCCAATTGCATATTTGAGGCGCACAAGGAAAACCGTGTATTCGTATGTGTGATAAAATCAATAATTGCAAGGGAAGAGTTGCTAATCGATTACAATTTGAATCACTTAGTTACAAACATAGTTACTATGAGGGTGGTACATACTATGTACCATTTTACCCAGCATCCAATTAATGACTCCAATATACCATTTTATTCTTATGTTTTTTTTCTTAAGTCTATTGGTTTAATTTTAGTAATATTTTTTTATATTTATTTTGTCACAGTGGGACATTGATCTTACAGAGAAGGCTCCAGCCCAGAGCACAGATGGTGATGTATCTTTAGGCGCTTCTACCTGACAGGTTTACCTCATTGTAATTGTACAAATTGGATATGAGTAATTTTTTTTATTATTATGTTGTTTTCATAAGTTTATTGGGTTAATTTCGATAATGTTTTTTATATTCTTGTTGCAGTTGACTGATCAAGGAAAGGCACCGGTAGTAGATGAGAGCATCCATAGGGAGGTGCAGTCAATATTATGTGATGATGACATCGCTTATTCAACAAACCCTCTTGATATGATAAGAAAGACCCAAAAAAATTGCAATGAAGAAATCCTTAAGTTGTTATTCATAGTGCCTCAAACATATGAGATAAGAGAGAGGGTTAAAATATTGACTAAGAGATCACAAAACTTGCAAGTAAGTTGTCATGAGGTCTTTAATTATAACATAAGTTCATTCATGGTTTTATCTTTTGTACTCTTTTATGTCATGAACTAAAATATGTGTTGTTTTTATAGGATTTTTTGCGTCCTCATGATGCTCTTGGCCATGATCAGGGTACTGCAAGTGCTGCCCAAGGAGTAGGGGTTGGTACAAGTGTCCATCCTGATCTTCCTACACATACATCACATCATCTAACCCCATCATCCATGCCAATATTGTCGTCTGAAATGTCGGCAACACATACCATGCAAACATCTGTTAGTGCACCCTCTGGCAATGAACACATGCCAAAACATATGTCAAGACATGTACCTGGGGATGCAGAGGCCACTAATACTGGTGATATTTTAGTAGCATTTCTTGGATTTTTCTATATTACTAGTACGGGAACATTTCCGATCACATTTGTGGTGGCCGAGGATTTCGTTCCCATAAAGATAGAGAAGGTCCCAGGTACTTTAATTTTTTTTAATTATTATTATATATAATCCAATTGAAATCTACTTATTGATTACTCTTTTTAGACTATTGATCCCATGATCATTTTGCAGGAAATGATTTTATTTATAAACATCTAAGTGATATTACATTGGAGCTCTTCAGGCTCACCATACGTACATGGTGGAATGCCCAAAATCAAGATTTAAAATATGAGCTCATTAACTGTTTAGTTGTGCTCTTTGGTGATAAAACATTCAACCAAAACAAGGTCCTTAAGAAAGCTGGTACCTATCTAAAGTATGTGAGGGACCAATATAGGTCACATTTAGAGAAGAATAAAAAGTATGAGCATCCCCCCATGATTCTGGAGAGGGAGTGGAAGGACCTGGTGTCAAATGGAAAGGAGAAGGCTGAAAAGAAAAAAGGAAAGACACCACCAGGCCAAGGAAGGTATGTGATACTATCAACAATGTAATTATATACTGATTACTCTTTCTTTTTACATAATCTAACATATTTCAAACTTTCATAGGTTTCCCAATACATCGAAGGCAACAAAGGCAAGACTAGAAAAACGAAAGCAACACAAACTTGGCTCTAGTGGTTATATGAAATTAGCCGCATGAATTGTAAGTATCAATAAATGAAATATTGTATCCAAATAATAAATTGAAAACAATTTTGGTTTTATCACACCATAGAAGCAAAATTCATGATCTTATGCAAAAATGTAGGGCTCTGAATTCAACAGAGTTCCCATAGAAGAGGACCTAAATATTTCCTTCCAGCAAGGCTATGGAGCCATGGCTGAACACCTAAGAGTCTTGATTGGGAAAACACAATCTTCCACTGCATCCGACACGTAGGTAAATAAACTCACTAAATTTTATTTAAAATTGAATACTTGTGCAATCTATTCAATAGTAATTTCCACCATAAGTAATTACATGCCTATTTGTTTTAAACATTCAAGCAATGATAATATTGCACATGACATTGGAATGCAGCCTGGTGAGGATGGAGCACAACCTGAAGATGAAGGTCAATGTGTGCATCTTGGTACTTTAGAGCACGTAGAGCATGATCAACGTGTTGATCATGATCAGGCTAGAGAAGATTAGGAACATGA
Organism: Sequoia sempervirens; assembly: GCA_007258455.2. Taxonomy (NCBI): domain Eukaryota; kingdom Viridiplantae; phylum Streptophyta; class Pinopsida; order Cupressales; family Cupressaceae; genus Sequoia; species Sequoia sempervirens. The sequence goes on along the minus strand of VDFB02000003.1, from coordinate 68,834,321 downwards.
TGTGGCCCCATCAGGTAAAGAGCACCACTCTAAAGTTCTTTTAAACAAATTTAATTGCAATTGGTGTATTAATTAATGTAACCTTTTGTGTTTCAACTTTAGAGCGCATAGAGCGTGATCAATGTGTTGAGCATGATCAGGCTAGAGAAGATCAGGAACATGATGTGGCCCCATCAGGTAAAGAGGACCACTCTCATGTTCTTTTAAACATATTTAATTTCAATTGGTGTATTAATTAATGTAACCTTTCGTGTTTCAACTGTAAATTAGGATTTAGAGGGTGTTCAACATGTTGAGCATGAGTCTATAACAAAAGTTTAGGAACATGAAGTGGACCCATCAGGTAAAGAGAACCACTCTAATGTTCTTTTAATTAATGAAATACTTATAATAATAATAATAAAACATATCAGTTTAACATTTCTTTGTTATTGTAGCAGACCCCCCTTGCAGCGGTGTCCACATCGTGAGTAGACGACTAGGCGTACATTAATATCATGAGAAGAGGACAAAACAACTAAAGGGGGGACAAATGATTTAGAAAATGATACCCCACTTCAGATTTTTTTAGCTTTAAAAAAGAAACAAAAAAAAGTGATTGTAATCATATCATGACAACCATATTTTTGATAATATTTAAAAATTGGAAGAATGAATATTATATGTTAATGAATGAATGTGAATATGTTAATTAATGAATGTTATATGTTAATGAATGAATGTTATATGCTATTAATGGATGAATGAATGAATGTTATATGTTATTAATGGATGAATGAATGATTAATGTTATATGATTGGGTATGGAGAATTGAGAGTGATGTGAGGGGGGGAGGGGCCAAATGAGCTTCCACCATCACATGGTTGGCCCTATTAAGTAGAGAATATTAAACTATTCTTGAAACAAAGAGAAGCTCAATAAGGTAATGCACTTTTCAATATAAGAAATGCATCGTTTGAAGCATCAAACCAATATGCAAAGATGAAAGAAAGTGCTAAATTTCCACTATGGTGGTAGAAAGATGATTCTTTATACCTTGAATCCATGCTCTACATCATAATTTGAAGTTGTTTCCATTCCAATGTTCCGAGTTTAGTTTGTTTGTATGGCTTTGTATGAATACCACATTGTGTTGTCTATGGATTTGGTTTCAAAGCTCTGTTTCTTCTGTTTTTAGTGGTGACATAACTCTAAAATTTGATTTTTGTGCATAACAAGTTAGTGCAAAAATTGATAGCTCTAAAGGGTTTAGAGGCTCGATTGAGATAGATACACGGATATTTGGATCTTGTTGTTGATGGGAGGCTTCCACTTAACCATGAAATTTTGTACCATCTATAGGTATGCAAAAATTTTCTCTACTTACATTCATTCTTGATCATAAATGTTGTAAATGATATTAATGCTTCAAACTTAAGATTCATTTCATTGTTATAATGATCAAAATGATATACTTTGCTATACATTCAAGCATTCACTTGCACCCTACCCTTTTCTCTCTCCCCCCTCCTTTTAAGAATTTTATTTGTCATAAAAGATTCACATTTTTGTCTCATTTACACAAATTTATCTGAAGCGCTAGGAGTGAATAAAGATATGTAAAAGATGATGGATTATGTCCAAACAACAACTTTCCATCTTATAGCTAATTAAATCCTTAATATTTGAATAGTTTAGAGCTTGAATAATGCTTGTATATGAATGTATAGCAATAAGGGAGCCTATGTGAAGATTGAAATTTAAAACATCACTTTGGTATTTTTCCTTAGGTAGTGAAATGATATTTTGAGTTATACAAACCTACACACACATTGACATTTTTCGGCATTGCATTGAGGAAATTTTTTTCTCTTATACCTACCCTCGGCTAGACATGGAGGTATATAATATTGGTTTCTAGGTTTTTTCTGTAAGTAGTTAATTTCACAGAGGAAGACTAAAATTTTCTTAATGTCCTATCAGGTGTGAAAGCATATGAATCAATTGTTGAAGGCACCATTTTGTATTCATCCAAAAATTGTTTTGTTCTTTTTATGTTTCTTGCATGTGTTTTTTTTAGGCTCTAAAGATGTAGCTCAGCTCTTTCCTTTGAACTTTTCATCTATTTTGATGATTACAGTAGATTGTCCTCATAATTTTTCATGTAGATCTGTTTGTAACCTTATTTTCTACTAATCAATTTGTAAACCAGTCACATATTAAGGACCATTTCACTAACTTGTCATCCATTACTTCATATGTTGCAGGTTGTGTCTGTGTTCCAATAAATCCTGATGATTGCAAGAACTTTAATCCTACAAGTGTATCCAATCTTTCTCAAGTAAAAGTCTTACCTTATTTTATAGTACTTTAAATGGTTAATTGAAGATGCTTCTTTAGATCTGAGATAGTTGAACCTTGGATTAAAATATGGTATTAGATGGGTAGTATAATGATAAAACTGAGGTCCATTGAACACAAATTATGAGCATAATTTACTAGACTATGAATAGTGTTACAATTATAATTATTTATCTTTTACCTACCTTTGCATTAATGAAAAAGATAGAAGATATTGGAAGTTCATTACATGTCTCATGTATGTGTTAGTATTTTAATTTTGTTTAAGTTGTTCAAGAGCTTGATTAGGTCAAGAATATGTTCTACAACCTCTGTTCTCTTGACACTACTCAACATTTTCCCTACACATTTTCTCTTTAGTCCATATGTTTCTTAACTCCTTCCCTTGTTAGCCCTTGGTTGTTCTCAAGTGTAATGTTTTTTCTATGCATCTTGTAGTCTGTATGTATGATCACCCATCTCTTATGAAGCATGGATAACCTTTCATGGAATTGTTGTTGTGATTAGATAGTTTCTATTGTGAGAATAATCATTTAATTTGTATGGAAGTAAGTCTTTTTTATATTATTTGACTTGGTATTGTAAACTTGTCTTTGCATGATTCTCTAGGGGGGAACAACAGAACTATGATGATAGGTAGAGTTGTACAACACCATAAATCATTTAGAATTATCAATATATTGCTTATAGAATACTCTATGCAAGTAAAATGGAATGTGCAATGACAATTGGTCTCGAATTCAAATATGAATATAAGTACATTATACACAAGAAGATGGTATCTATTTTATGATTTAAAGAACCCCAAAATAAGAAAATTAATAGGTTCCATCTGTTTACTTGCTCTTAGACACTTGTTTACCATCTGTTTACTTGCTCTTAGACACTTGTTTAGTTGGTGAGACCCTTAGAATGTATTGCTGATAACCAGTAGTGTTCAAAACTCCTGAAGAGGTCAGATCGGTGTGACATTAGATCTATCTTGCTGATGGAAGTCATCAGCAAGACATGGACTATCAGAGTGAGTTTTCTATCATGTGCCGATGATTCATCTCTCACCGATGGGTTAGCTTCGGTGGTCATCACCAAGAGTCTCCATGATGACATGGTGTAGGTCTATTTAAAACTCCTGAAGAGGTCAGATCGGTGTGACATTGGATCTATCTTGCCAACAAAAGTCATCAGCAAGAAATGGACTATCAGAGTGAGTTTTCTATCATGTGCTGATGATTTATCTCTAACCGATGGGTTGGCTTCGGTGGTCATCGCCAAGAGTCTCCATGATGACATGGTGTAGGTATATTTAAAACTCCTGAAGAGGTTAGATCAGTGTGACATTGGATTTGTCTTAATGATGGAAGTCATCAACAAGACATGGACTATCAGAGTGAGTTTTCTATCTTGTGCTGATGATTGATCTCTCATCAATGGGCTGGCTTCGGTGGTCATCGCCAAGAGTCTCCGTGATGGTAAATTTCAATGAATATTTTTAAAAAAAAAATTGCATTGTTTCATCACAATTTCGATGAAGGCTATCGATGAATCACCGAAATGGTCTGACGAAGTTGTTATAGCTGTGACGAAGGCTTCGTCATAACTCCTTTCCCATTTCATTAAAATGGCAATGAACTTCTGGTGTTGTTTCGACACTTTAGAAGAGCCATTGCAATTGCATTTTGGTTGTAATTCATCAGTGGATACACAAAGTTTTCGTCGATATTCCAATGAACATCTGAGTCATTTTATGATGCCAATGACTGATGAATCTGCACTATTATTTCGACGTTTAATTCATTGTCATAATTTTGACAAAAAAATGGTGATGAATTTTTTGTCATCAATTCGTCGATCGTCTGACAAATGTTTGTTGAATAATCGACGAATGTTTTTTTTTTAAATGGAGTGAAATTCAATAGTGTGTGCTTGGGGTCCCTCTGCTTTTAGTTGGTCATGCTCGTGTGCACAACAACCATCATTTTATTGATTGGGGTTTTTTTATGTATTTCTTCAATAAACTCTAATCAAGTTTTCAGAGTGGATGGTGAGGGTCTTCTACTAGTGTCAAGCAACCTGGATGTTTGGTTCAAAGAGGATAAGTCATTGGCTTGGTCTGAATCTGATGTATTTTGAAATATTATATCTCACACATATTTTAAGAATCTTGAGGTTCTCGTGGGTCATTTTGCAAAGTCCAGTTAAGTGAAAAATCTAAAATTCTACTTCAGGGCCACTGTGATTCTCATCCCTGAGTGTGAGCTTCACTACTTGTAGGTTGAAATGAAAGAATCGAAAAGAGAAAATCAAAAGAAAAGAAAGGAAAACATTGAAAATCAAAAGAAAATAATTCAAATTTTTAGGGGGATCTAAGCAACTCTATCGGGGCTATGGATGCCTGACCGACAGTAGAGAAATGTTTGGGAGAATCACAACAAAAACCTTGTTGGGGCTATAGATGCTTGACTGGCAACAAGGAAATTTTTTGGATGCTTTTGGAGTTAGAATAAACTATGTATCCTAACTTGATGGAGCCAAGGTTCCTACAACAACTTAAGGATGGGAATTAACTCATCTACACACACTTGGATTTCCAGCATACTGAAGGTTGGGTTGACTAGTGGTTTTGATCCTTTGGTCAAGTGTTTGGTTTGCTTGCCTTGGTGTGAAGATCGAAAGTAGAGATTCTAGGTTTGTGATTCCAGTTTTTCATCAAAATGCTCTAGAGCATTTCCCCGATGAGTAGCCATTTGTTGTGCATGTTTTGCACACATGCCTTCCCCTAGGCAGGGACCCCCTCTTTTCAATCCTAACGGGTTGTTTCACTCTTGGCAAGTTGTTTTTCTCCCGTCTTGCTTTGCATACCCTTGTTCTTAAACCTAAGTTGGTCACAAGGCTCAAAACGATCAAACTCCCCTTTGCCAAATTAACCTGCTAGAGTTTCACTAAGTCATTTTCCTTTTGTGGGAATGGTCCTACAGGATTCCCTTGGCTCCCTGCCCTGGCATCCTTCAAGCCTCGTGGACCCGCATCCACGGGTCTCCTCTTGCATTTCATCATTCCATTCTAATGTTTGCCTATGGCTAAGACTACAATTCCGCCCACAAGGCAGACCCCACATTCACTCTTGCTGCAACATCCTCCAAAGCTCTGTGGACCCACAATTGTGCATCACCTCATGCGGGTCTTAGTTCCCATTTCACTGCTTTCACAGTGGTCGGCCCTTTCCTCCCACCCACATGGCATGCTCCGTAGTCAGTATTTCCATCCATAGTTGGCTTTCCTTCATTCAACCGTCGTTCCCTAATGACTAAGCTCTCACGACGTCCTACCATGTGGACCACACATATGCCCTTTCCTTCAAATGAAACCATAGTGTTGTGCTGAATTCTTAAGTCCACCCTAGCTAGTGGATCCACCTTTTGTGGGTTGTTTCCTACAGGTGGTTGTCACCGCAATGTCATTTCACAAAGGGCTACCCTTCACTACCTCCCCTGCTTCACGGACCCACAACCCACCAATGTCATCATCCTCTTACACGATTCCCCATGATAGCCTTCGCCTGTCATCTCACCATTGTAAAATGGAACTTATACGCGACGTACCAGCACGATTCACTTGCATTCACTTATTTGTTGTGACATGGCTGTCACTCGCTCGACCATTCCTGAACAAAATTCTTAATGACATCTTCAAGACGGTTCTCCATGGGGCTGTAGGAAACCTCACTAACGAATTTTTGCAAGTGGCATGTTCACTTCTAGTTGTTGCATCATTCAATCCAAGCATAATATCAAGGTGAGGTCTTAAGTTAATAATGATTATGGGGAGGAGCAACACCACACACCATGGCTTTCCACTCTAGTTTCCTCCCCTTGCATGTTACAGATGATGGTACTTTAGTTTGGTGATGGCGGCAGTCATCTATGTGGGTACCATGATGCGGGCCTCTGCTTTCCTTTCACCGCTCTCTTAAATGACCCTCATTGAACGTCTTCCTGTATGATTCAATTTGCATCTTAAGGCCCACCAAAGTCCTCATTTGTGGGGCCTGCATTCTTCATAGCCATCTTACATGATGGTATTCTTTGACGGCGTTCTCCCTACATTTTCCTACATATTGCCACTCACATGTCCACCTCTGCATATTCATGGTAGAAACATAGCCTACGAAATTTGTTGCATCTGCCTCTTCTTACATTGCGGCTCTAAAGCAATCACCCTCTGCGCTTCTTAGAATGGCTACTACTACATCCACATTCATGTGGGCTCATCTTAATATGCTTCCCAAATAAGGTGACTTGAAGAGGGTTGAATACTTAATGGCTATAAAAGGCTTCGATTGGCCTCCATTACTGGCTCTTTGAAGATCTATGTGAAGCTGTGACTCTCACCATGGGGCGTCCAATCTTCCACTAACAAGTAGTCATGAAACATGCACATCTCAAGAGGATGATATTTGTGTAACTTATCTAATGAAGTTTCATATGGTGCAAGGTGACAAGAAGGAAATTTTTTTATATTCCTACAATAACAAATTATAAGGGTGGGTCATTCTCTTTACAATTAGTAATATCAATTAGGAACTAAGAGAGAAGGGGCCCTGGTTGGTGATTTAAGGAAGGAATAACAAACTGTAAAGAATGGTAGTTATCATCGGCCACACCATCCCAAGATCAAATGACTTGTGCAAATGGACTTACTCCATATACCACTTAGGATGACATCAAGATGTGGCCAACCCACGCAACACTCACCCATGTGCGCGAATGCAATGTTATATCGGTCATGGTGAACAGGGTGGCATGAGAGAAGTGTTTGGAGTTTTGTGGTGGCTCTTGCTAAACTTGAAGTGATTGCTTGGTTGGAGAGGCAGATGTTCTGTAGTATGGTCATGGGGGGTCATTCGGGCTTGCGGGTTTTGCATCACCATTAGCTATTGTTTCTTCACCATTTTCACAATGACTTCAATATGACGTCCTCTGCATACTATTCCTATAGGATCCTTCCCACATTCTCTCTAATGAAAGCCATACCTATAGGGTCCGCATTCCACTTTTCCAGCTCAAGGATAGTCATTATTTGTCACCTCCCCCACAAGCACCCACTCACAAGCTCATGTGAATTTGATGGCAATCTAGTCATCAGAAGCTCCAAGGGTGAACAATATGCAAGAAACACATGTAATACATGGGTAGATTCATTCGTAAGTTGCACGCACTAGAGTGAATAAAGTAGGTTGAGCACATAGGAACCACACGTTTCTTGGACATCATCTCAACTCCACCCAAAGGACGTTCCCCACGGATGATGTGCGACACCTCTAGGTATGCAAGGTAGTTAAGGTGTATCTTGGTGAATGTTTACAAACTACAGAGTATGGTATGAAAAGAAGACACAAAGAAAGATCATGGGAGTATATTTACAATGTGGGCCTCAAGCAATATTTTATTATAAATCACTCTCCTCAAGAAAAATCTGTGAAGCCTACAATAACAAGAAAGTGGATTAAATTAGTAAAGGCCGACTCCAAATGAAATTTACATTACTCATACGATGATTGTTAAGAGGGATGGGTTTTTGTGGGCACATCACTAAATTTTCATTTGTTTAGTCCGATTGATAGTTCCAAGCTGGACTTACCATTGTAGACACATAAATTTGACCTGGGCCTACAAGTTCTATTTTCTCCATATTTTTCCAACATAATTAAAATATTTAATTATGTTCTATGGTCCGATTTCAACTATTAATTAAATAATTATTAATTATTTAATTAATTTGTGTCTTTTATTTCTCTTGACTATTTAAATAAATAAATAATATTTATTTATCTAAATGTGTTGCTAATTTTCTAATGTCTCTCTATGATTAAATAAATTATTAAATGTATTTAATTATCTTTTGTCCATTATTTCCTCTTCATTATCTAAATAAATAAATTTTATTTATTTATTTAAATACGCCATTAATATCTCATTTCCTCTTATAATTAAATAAATTATTTGATTTATTTAATTATTGTCCACCTTGGCTTTTTCTAATTTTAAATAAAAGACACTTATTTAAAATTGTCCCACTTTCTATTTTCTTTCTCCAAGTAAATAATTTAAATTAATTATTTACTGTCACATGGCCCCACCTTTTGAATTAAATTAATTTTTAATTCAAAATGTCAACTTTCCCTCTTAAATCAAATAATTTTTATTATTATTTGAATTTTCAGCTCTTTCATTTTCAGTGCCATTCTTATCTCCTTGTCACATGCAATATTATCCCTTGATTTGATTTTTTTAAAATCAAATCTCAACCCTTAATTTCAAATTTTTCCCTAATGTTGCCCTAACCCTATTTGTGGGTTGTCACATTTAATTTCAACCATTGATTTTAGGGCATTTGTCAACTTTTAATCTTGGCCATTCATCCAAAAATTGACTTTTCTATAAAATGGAAATCTTGGCCTCATTTGACACACTTACACTTCATGCTCTTGACTTCATACATCTTGGCATTTCTTAGGCTTGCTTCATAGTTGCTTCAAAGTTGCATTGTGTAGCATTTTGATAGAATCCTTCAACATTTGCTTAGGAAATTGGCATAGTCATAGCTTGTTCATCACAAATCTGAGGGAAACATAATGTTTCAAAAAATAGAGAACGTATAATGAAGGTTAATCATGGAGGTTGAAGACATTTGGTGAGATATTTCCTTGTTTTCATGTTTTGTATTCCTTTCTTCTTCATTGCTTGCTTTGTGTTATTTTGTTTAAGCTTTAATCTACTAACTTGGTATTTTCCCTAAACTACAACCATCAAGAGTGTTACAAATCAAAGGCCAATGTGACATGACCGCATATCTTGCACACATCATTGAGATCATTGGTGCCCGTGGCCAGGAAGACAAAGGGCGACACTCTTCCAAAATGTATGGATCAAAATATTAAGATTTGTTGATTGATAGAAGAGGGAGCTTGGGAAACCAACAGCGTTGGCTTTAACTCGGGCTTATCAAAGAATGAAAGTTAGATACGAACCATCTTGAGTCATGCCTTGGAGTATAAGTTGTCACGAGGAGGTGGTGGGGCCATGATGGTCTTTTAGTGATGCAGGCTCCACCTCTTTTAGGGTCGCCATCTCCATTACCATCAGTATCATGGTTGCCCAATGACATCTTCCTACACTCCTACCTCTATGGACCTTGTAATTGTCTTTATTACATATTCTTTGGAGCGGCTCCTCACAATGCAGTTGCCACAACCTTCGAGGCCGTCTGTTTCTTGGAAGTGATATCATGGCAACACCCTGCATCGTCACACCTGCGAATGACTTTTTCCCAGTATAACTTTGGGCAACATCTCCCAAAATCCTCAAATGGCCCTTACCTATGCCTTTGTGAACCTTAAAGCTCTCATCCATGGGTAGTTTTAAAATTGAAAGGCCAGGCAATGAAGAAACATGCAAGGTCAAGCTTTCCCCCAAATTTCCAAAAGATGAATCAAGCTACTCGAGTGAATGTCACTTTATGGTTTTGGATCAAGAAGCATAAAGACAAGTTGTGTAAGATATGTATTCACCCATGGATTGATGGTATAGCATGAGCTCTGGAAATGTACATGAGGGCCTTGCCTCTGATCACTTTGCGTAAGTGCAAACCAGTCATTCAAGGGGTTGACTATAGAGGGAAAGATATAGATCTTTAAAAGAGTAATGAAAACGTCTAAGGAACAGATGATTCAAAGGCAGAAATAACCAAACCTAATGATGTATGGGGCACTTCACTACTGAAGTCTGTAACGAACAATGTAAACATGATTGTTGGAATGTGGGAATTCCATCTCTAAGGTTGGGGTCGCTAGGACACGTAAGGGACATGATTGACAACCAGAGTGCTAGTTATTCAAATGATCAAAAGGCAGCTAAGGGAAGTAATTAGCGATTTCCTTGAACCTACACGAGATTTCCTCAATGAAGGCCAAGGGATTATCAAATAGTCATTCATGTATTCATTGTCGCTACTTCTTACGAAGACTCCAATCTAGCAAAATGATAGCCATAATGACCATTCGAAACAAACCTCCTACATTGGATGTAATCAATGATTGCATCTTTTGAGTCTTTGGGATTGATAATTAGTGAGTGTGCTCATGCAGGTTGTGAATGTGCTTGTTATCTTAGCTCTTCCCGATCAATTGTGGAAGTGATCAAATAAATTGAGATGGGGTGGAGATGTCTCTTGCAGGTCTCAAGTCCTCTCATGTCAAAGGGTATGCATGTGTAGACTTCCGTAGCCCTGTAGCTATTGTTTATGTTATCAATATCCCAACCACCCACAAACTACCCCTCCACAAATGTCTTCCATGTGGGCTCTACACCTCATGATGTCACCATCTCCTCGGCCATTTAGGACAACATTTCTAATGGAGTACCTACTTTGTTCCTCTACACAACACACCCTCAAGGTGTCCCTACATTGTGAATCTACACAGCACATGACCTTGGCTCATTCGCATTTTTGTATGGTTTGGATTGAATGGAAGGATGACAATGAGGATGGTTGAAATAGAAATGAATTTTTGCTACTAGTGGGATGGCTTAGGTGTGGATGCTAAATGGCCCATGTAAAGTTCACATGGTTGGAATAAAGGCTATTGTTTTAAAAGTTCACCTCTAGTTGCCTGCAGGCTTTATGAATGATTGGAGCCCATATTTCTCTCTTGACAATGAATGTACCTTGCAATGATCTTGGTTTGTGAATGATTCTTATGGGGGTTGAAATTTATTAAAAGAGCTTAGAGGTAGGTGGTGATTATAGCTAGTAGAGGTGATTCCATTAATAGATTAACAAAATTAGTTAATTATAATTATTATTACCTCTAAATAACTAGGAATCATTTTATGGGTTTATGGATCTAACAGATTTATGTAGTAATGAGTAGGTTGCTTCATGATAAGAAATTAACATGGAGTCATTTTGGGAAAAGGGGATTAATATGACTACTTTATTCAAAAAATTCATAAAGAATAAGATGAACCCCTCAGATTAGGCTTTAAGGTTGAATTTTAATCTTGTTTTTCTCCCATATGTAGGCCTAAATCAAAGTCTTATCAAGGTAACCGACATACATTTATCAACAATCATGATCCATTAGGAGTTGTCCTCTAGAATCAGGGGCAACATGACTACTTTTTAGTAACACAAATCCGCAATAGGGCCAATTTGGTTGATTAATGGAAAGACTACAAGCGGCATCAAATAGAGGGCAACTTAGGAAGCTTTAAGCCACAACCCAAAAATCAACTAGAGGACAAATTTTCTACAGTTTCAGGCCACTAAAAGACAAAATAGGGAAAATGACAAAACTATATTTTATATTGTTGAATATTGAGGGGTAGGTGAAACCCTAACTTGTAATTAATTTGAGGCACTCATTGTGAATCAATCCTAGCCATTCATTTGGGCTTTGGAAAACTATAAATAGGGGCTTTCCCCTCATTTGTAAATGGTTGGAGAACTGGTGTAAAGGGAATTTTGTAGCAATAGAGAGAAGCATTGCATTGAATTATGGGTGTTTCTTTTGAGTTTTTTCATTATTCATGCATGGTTCACCTTCCATATTAGTTTTAGCTTGTAGTTTCTTGAGTGGTTGTGATAATGGTGTTTGTTGTTACAGTATTTGATGAACTTCCAAGCTCATGATTTTTGTGGTTTGTTGATGATGAATCAATTTGTAAAGCTAGTTTGAGCTAACTTATTTACTGCAACCTAGTTCAATTGTATGTTCATGAGGTGAATACACAATCTAAAAATCCACAGTCCTTAGAAGATTGCACTAATTTTGTGTAGCTGTAGGTCTCTCTTGGTCAAGAAAAATCTAATTTGTGGGAGTCTGTCTACTGTAGCAGCCTCCATTGTCACTGTTCATTCATAACTTAGATTTAGAATACCTTCTCTAATCCCTTTCCTCTTTTGCTATTTCTTTTGAATCTTGGTTAGAGTAGGATCTCAAGCATCACCATAATTTTAAATTTGATGAACATGATGAGTTTCAGCTTGTTGTTTTGAGTGGGCAGCAAGTGTTCATTCACTTCCAGCACTTTGAAACTCCATTTGTAGACCCAACTTCCCATTCTTTATAAACCATAAAGGTTACCTTGTGATTACCAGAAAATCACATCAATCAACTGAGACATTCCAAGCAACTCATGACCTGACATCCGAGAGACCTTGGGATAGTTTTCTACAATTTATTTGTAGGAAATTGTCTTTCAAGAGAGGTGATGCACTTATGCATTACCTGTGTTGAGAAGTGAAAAAAAACCCATCAATAGGTTGTAATTCATTTCATTGTGTGGATCTCATTTCCTAATTAAATAGAGGAGAAATAGGTCCCTAAGTGGTTCATCAATCCCATTTTGGTAACCCACCTATTTTTCACCCTTTCATTTTGGTGAACCTGAGTTTAATCATTTCATTTTTCATATTTTGGAGTTCATTTTCACCCTATATCTATATCTTGCATTCATTTTCATTGCATTGAATCTCATTTAGGGTTTTTTAACTTGCATTAGTTTACATTTCATTTAGGGTTTTAGGATTGCATTTTTGCAACTCTTAAAATCTTAAAAATATAAAAAAATGAGTCATTTTTCAAATCATTTACATAGCATTGCATCATCATTCACTTACATTTAAAAATTGAATCAAAATTTCACATCAAATTAGGTCTCCTAGTTTGTCATTTTGTCATATTTTGCATTTCCATTCAACCTTCATTTCATAGAGAAATCAAACTGTAACTCATTGTTTTACATCAAAATATGGAAACCACTAGAATCAACTCAAAAATATGTAAAAACATTTTTAAAACCCTAAAATAGGACCCATTCTCCCTTGGGTGAATGAGTCCCTGATCAGGGTCATTTCTTGAATTTTTGGGCATTAAAACTTTTGTTTCTGCATTCTACTTTGTTGTTTTTTAGTTTTTTGTTTTAGTTTGCATAATTTTTGTTACTTAAAATTGATCATATGAAGCTTCATTTGATAAATTTAGTGCATTATGTGAATTCAAAATTGCATTTACAAATCATTTTCAAGTTTTTACATAGCATAATCAAAAAATTATCTTTTTTGAAATCTAAAAATTTTATTTACATATTTGCATTGCACTTTACATTCTAGGTTATTGCATTGCATTTCACCTTATTTCCATTTTGGGTATACATTGGGATTGTGAAACTTGTATGAGCTTCAAAACTTGGTGTCCTATTAGCAATACTATTTTGAGATGTAGTTCAAGACTCATGTCATCTCGTGATACACCATTAACCATTGATATTGGGTTCTCCAACTCTTTCATTAATAGTATTGATAATCAACCCTTTATGGATTACTGTCTTCATACCTCATTTCCAATGACTTCCCTACCTACAAACAATGTGCATGATGTTGAAGAAATGGTTGCTAATGTCCCACAATAGAACATAAGAAGGATAAATGAATAACTAAAAATTTTGCAAGATTTTGTGAGAACTAAACTTATTGCTGCTAATTCCATCCCTCTCATAGGGAACATACAAAAAACTATTAAGCATGAAGAAGGAATAGAATTTATATGTACCCTATTCCATCTCATAAACAACAATTTACCTCTTCCTAAACCATCTTCCAATATATTTCCCACACATAAGATAAAAGAGAGCACAAATTCTGATCACTTTACTACTCCTAATACATCCTTTTCTAAAAAAGGAAAGGACTTGTAGTTAGAAGATGAAATTGATGAGAAAACAATTATCAAACCAAAGAAGAATTTGAACCTAAATGAACATAAAAAACTTTAGCTATAAGAGATATATGATCTTCCTGAATCCTTTGATGACCTATTAAAGATATCCAAAATTGAGAAGGCCTTTTACACTCTTTTACATTAGGGATTAATCAACTTACCACCTAAATGTGAAAATATAACCGAAAAGAAATCTAATCAAAATAGACCATATTGTGTCTATCATAGATTCTTGGACACCACATCAATAATATTCATCCTTTACAAGGATTATTGAAGAAATTTAGATCACCTATGGATCCATCTTGACTAAAAGCATGAGATTTCCTCCTTACCATGTAATAGTTGTAGGATCATATCATACTCACTATTGCATGTTTTCACATTCATTGCAAATTATATTCATTATTGCAAGGAGCTCATTCTCATCACTTATCTCATCTCATCCTTGTCATAAACTTACTGGGGGCAAGGGGTTAGATAGCCTTGTCCTAGTTTGGCATTTGATGTTGTCCCTTTGGCTAGTTATCCGCCTTCTACATATATTGGTCAAGATTGGGATGCAAACAACTTGTTATAGGTTGACTCGCATGTGCCTTACTAGTATTGTTTTTATTTTATGTTGCACATTCTTTGTGTGATTGCATGTGTGTAATGTGATCTTCCCGTACTATTTTGTTTCATGTATCTCTCTCTTTATGTGCATTCCTTTATTTTTACCAACATTCTTCCATATGTCATAAACATTCATCTTTTCTTTGTATTTTTTTTTTCCTTTTGGGGATGATGCAAGGCATTGAGACATTTAGTTCTCTTCCATGTTGACCCAAAAGCTTTTTCTTTTTTTTCTCTCTCTATGTGTCCTTCTTGTTCTATGAGTATTTGGGGAATGATGATGTTTTTGAGCTCTATAACAACATTGTAGCAAAGATATACTGACCTCAAATTTGTGGATCCCTTATGTGTTTTGGGTTTTGGGGGTGACCCCTTCCTCTCTTTTTTATGATGCAACTTCATTTAGGAACATATGGCTTGGCATAATGCTTTTCAAATAAGCTCTCATGTCCTCTTTATTGATTTACATTGATTATTTGCTACTTTAAAGAAATTTTCTCACAACAATGGTGTAAGAAATTTCTTTAAAGTGGGGGCATACATTGGAATTATCATTACTCATGTTTCATTGTGCGATTTTATTTCTTCTTGTGGTGTGAATTTTTCTTGGTGGTGTCATTGGGCTTGATTTCCTCTAAGATTGTGATAATTATCTTATCCTAGAATTGTCCTCTCTTAGAGACATTAGGAAAAATGTTACCTAAGATGAGACTTTACATGAACTAAGCAAGATGCCTTTGAACAAACCTTTATTTGCAGTTTTTTTCATAAGTGTTTAGCATAAAACAACTTTATAACCTTGTGAAGCTCAAATCTATTTCAAGTCCACCAAGCATAACACAACTTTATAACCTTGTGAAGCTCGAATCTATTTCAAGTCCACCAAGCATAACATAATTTTTTTGCCAATGGACCCTTACCTTGCTCATAGGTTCTTGGTGTTGATGACCAAATTGACACATCAATACACAAGTGAGGTATTACTACCTAAGTTCTCCTAAAAATGGTAACTAATATGAAAACCTAACCACCCTCCAAGATCTTGGTGGTTGGTTTACAATGGTGCTGCTTCATTCAGTGGTCAACATGGCTATAATTTTCAAAGGGGTCTTTTGGTTTAAGTCAACAAACTAGATATCTTCTCTTATATACCCCCTTTTTTTTGGTTTTATATATATATATGTAAACTAAATATAACTAACTACCAAATTTGTAAATAAACAACAAAATATAATTCAGAGTTCATGAGAGAAGACATGCAAATAGATATTCATTCTAAAATTCCAATTATACAATCCATTAAGGGAACTTTATTTATCTAAAGATAAACTAATGAATAAAATAATTCACAATGCTTACACAATAATTTTCATCCATAGTGCAGTATTAAAAGAGAATCCAACTATGATTAGGCAAAAATATTGTTCCATAAATGAACAGCAAGAACAAATATGCAAGAAATAATAAAAACACCTAACACTTCAAGATTAGCCTAGTTGGATTCAAAACAAAATAAGATAACAAAAAACAAATTTACCTTTATTTGAATTGATCCTTTGGTTGGCCCTTGATGGTTGATTTTTTGTGCTCCCTTTGATGGAAATAGTGCTAAAGTGGATGCAAATGGATTCAAAATGGTGAGGGTGTGATGAGGATTTGAATGAGAAAACTGGGTAGTTGAGAAGATGAATACAATGGATAGGATGAAAGATTGAATATGCAATAATGGTGGATGAAGGTAGATGCAAGAGATTGATATTTAGAGAGATGAAGTTGGTTCAAATGAAAATTTTGCAAGAGTTTCGTTAGCACAATTATCAACCCCCTACATGAGAGAAAAGATGGGGTATTTATAGAGGAATTTGAATTCTCTAGAAAATTCAACGGTTGAGATTCATCCAACAAGGTCAAGATGAAGGGATATGGTGAGTTGAGGACTTTCAAGCCTTCACATCTTGACATGTGAAATGTGAGATGGCTTAGAGATGGTGATGTGTAAATGAGGTGGAAGGAGGGTACATGATGTGGAGGTACTTGCAAGTACCTTGGAAAAGGGGTGATGTAACCTCTCAATGATCACATGGGGAAGAGGAGAATCTTGGGTGAATAAAAGTGAATTTAAAATTCACATGATTGGGGAATCTTGTGGATAAGACACGGTTCCAAAGGGAAAGGTGGAAAGTACCTTGGATAAGACAAGGTGCATAAAAAGGTAAGCACTTGTCACATGTGACTTGATGTGACAAGTCAAAGATTCCATGGGGAAGAGTTCACATGTGACTTGATGTGACAAGTCAAAGATCACATGGAGAAGAAAAAAAAGAATTTAATATTCCTTGTAAGGATAAACGAAATTAAAAATTATTTGAGAAGTTGATTAGGATATTTAATGAAGTATTAGAGGAGGGTTAGGTGGCTAAAAGAGATTAGGGGCCAACTTGCAAAAGTTGGAGGATGTGACACATCCTAATCAAGGATTAGGCATGTGCATATTCCTAATGATGGAATTAGGAGGTTGATTAAGATTAAGGAAGGGATGTGACATGTGAGGAATTAAATAAATGTCATATTTATTTAATTCACTGGATGAAAGGGGAATTAAAGAGATAAAGTATTTAATTAATAACTAAATACCTTAGGGATTTAGCAGAATTAAGGGTATTGATTAAATAATAGTAATATTACTTAATTAATGCAAATAAAAGGATGTTTAGATGAAAGGGGATAAATTTGGATAAATAAAGTGTCCAAATTTAGGTGTCTAAATTTTTCCTCTTTGAGATGGTGTTATGAAGTAGCATCATTTCAAAGAAGATTAAAACATAGAACCCATAAGAAGATGGTTAGATAAAAAAAGATGCCCCAATTATCAAGGAGTGACTAGGAAGAAAGATGGTGGGGGTGAAGATGAAAGTTGGTGATAAAGGATGCCCCCTCGAGAGGACATGTAGGTTCAAGATAACATGGGTGTGCTCATGAAATGGATGAAATGATGAAAGGGGGGATGAGGAAGAGAATGCAAAGTGATGGATAAGAGAGGGCGATAAGTGAGAGGAGATTGGGAAGGGAGAGTGATGAAGGATGAATGGATGGGGGGATTTTGATAAATGAGAGGATGGGAGATGAAATGCAATCCAAATGAAATTTTCCATCTTTAGGAGCACTAATTTTTGCTATAGTAGAAGACACAATACACCAAGGTATAGAGGACCAAGGTAGATTAGTGTCTAATGCATGAAACAAACACAAGTAAGAAGGCTATCCCAAGACCCCAAAGTCACGATGGCCTTGGTTGGGCCAGGTATTGGGATAACCACAAGCACACAAGGATGCCTCAACATAACAGAAGACCTCAGGGATTTTGGTGGGTACTACGTGGGACAATCAAGAAGACAACAACAAAGAAAAGATCAAGATAAGCCCCTATGTTGACTAGTCAAAGCACACCATGATATGATGGATCAAGGCAACCATGAGAAGTGATGGTAGGGATCTCAAATGATAAACAAAATCTAGAAGCATCAAAATATCGCAATCAATTTCAAACATCCTTTTCCATAATATTAGGGGGATGGATGAGATTGATGAGGTCTGTTAGGAAGGATGCTTCCTATTGAGACCAAAGATGGATACTAAACTAAAAGATCATTATGACGTAGTATATTCAAAATTGATGGGATCTAATGATACTAGAGGGTTTTGTTCGTGAAGAACCAGCTAGATAAGGGTACTCTTGACAACATGACACAATAGACTAGACAAAAGATAGAAGATGGACACAACCTAAAGACCTAGGGGCTCAGGGGCCGATCAGAGATTAGTCTTGCCTATGTGAAAGCGTAGAGCCCTTGTAGTTCGATAAAAGACTGAAAACTAACCATGGATGAAAGTGGGAAGAGGACGATAGAGACCTCGATGATGGATGACAAAGGCCAGATGGAAAAATGAAAAAAGACTGATGATAGATGATAAAGG
Organism: Sequoia sempervirens; assembly: GCA_007258455.2. Classification (NCBI taxonomy): domain Eukaryota; kingdom Viridiplantae; phylum Streptophyta; class Pinopsida; order Cupressales; family Cupressaceae; genus Sequoia; species Sequoia sempervirens. The sequence continues at coordinate 68,815,611 of VDFB02000003.1, read as the reverse complement.
AACCTCAGGGGTGGATCAAATGATCAACCTTGCCTACATGAAAGTGTAGGGGCAATGTAGCTTGACAAAAGGCCAAAGACAAACGATGGATAAAGGATGATGAGATAACCCTAGATAAGGGGATAAAATGATAGGACTGACATGATGGGATAGGATAGACCTATTGGATTGGATCAGAGGATGGTGACTACACAAAGCTTAGGGATGGGATAGTTATCCAAATCAGCAAAGATGAAGTGGGAGGATGACAAGACAGATAGATGAATGATGAGAAATGATAGGAGATTGAAAAGATGTGTAAAAGAAGTAGAAGTGATAAGATAGATGGCATGGGATTGCGTGGGGAGTAACCTATATCTAGATTCCAATGACAAGGGATTATGAGAAGGGATGAGGATAGAGGAAAATGGATAACAAGATAAGGATAGGGGGAAGAAAAGGATTCTGCGATGGATGGATAGGGGGATAAGGATAGGAGATTAAAAGGATTGTTTGGATGGGAAGATAAGGATGGGCAGATGGAGGGGATGCTATGCAAGATGAAGGATGTCTCCAAGGACTATATCACAAAGGAAGATAGATGTCCCCACTCTAGATATGTCATGTCCAAGGAGGCATGAAGGATGAAATAGAGAAGGATAGGAAAATAAAGGAGTGACATGGATAAAGATAGGATGCATGGATAAGGAAGGGAGATTGAGGGTAGCATGATAGGTGGACAAGGAAGGTAGACAAATGCGAATAAGAATTAGGATAGTGTGCAGATGAGGGGAATGTATGCCAAGAGGTGTCCAGAGTATGTTTATATGTTTTCTCCTATTTTGATCAAGATCACAAGAAGGATGGAGGGATGGGAGATAAATGGGATTATGATGGTAGGGTGCAAAATATAGGTGGGATGGAGGGGATGAATGAAGAGGATGTATAGCAGGAAGTTGGGTGCATAGCTGGAAGCATAGACGATGGAGGGAATGCATATTAGGCAGCTACTCCCAAGCGTGGAAAAGGATGAATGGAGATTTATGCATGACACGTGTTTGCCAGGTTTTCATCATGGTACATATCCAAGGCACTTGTTAGCCAAGTTTTCTCCATTGGATGAATTATTTCTCTTTACTCTTTTATTTTTTTATTTTTTACTTTTTTGGACTTTTTAGGATTTTTGGATAGCAGGGGGATGAAAATGGATAAGGATAGGGATTTGGATAAGTGGATGTGGAATACATGTGATAAAGAGATGGATGAAGGACTCAAGCATAAAATTCCATATGAAGTATTAAGATCCCATGTTCGAAAAAACTATTGTTTGTTGGTACAACCTTATCAGGATAAATGGATTATGCAAGAGAATGTATTAAAGGGATTCGATGGGGGAGATATGAAGGATAATGGATGGGATGTTGGAAAGTGTATGGATGGAATGATAGGGTGGATGTGTGATGGGGAGATGTGTTTAGTACCAACATTGTCACATGTGGTAGTGTATGTGAAAGAATAGGAGGCTTAATGGATGGAGAACGTGGGGATAATGGAGGAGATGGGATAGTGAATTTTGGGAGCTAAGGACCCAAAACAGATTTAGGAGAGGGTGGATGAAAATGATTATCTTTTGGATTAGCAACTTTGGATGTTGTTACAGATTTTTCATTTGAAGGCATTGCATCTTTTTTCTTTGGTATCCACATGGTTTTGATTTTTGCTTTGGTGGGCCTTTGTGGCCTATGGATTTGATTTGGATTATGGATTTAATTTTTCTTTTCTTCACCATGTCTTTTAGAGGGGACATTGGGAGCTTTAGATTCATGTGGATATTGAGATTTATGCCTTTTTATTTTAGCATCCAAAGTACTTTTAGTAGCAATGGGATGGGTGCAAGGAGATGGATGATGTGGAGCGATGGAGGTAGGATTATGGGGATTATGTATAGATGGAGAATGTGTAGGTACATGCCTCTGTTGAACCTGATTAGGGGACATGAGAGTGGGATGTTGACGATGGGTGACATGGATAGGTGATGGATGGATAAAAGGATGAATAGGACGAGATGGAGGAGGTGATTTTGCAATATAAGGGCCCAAAATAGACGTAGGACTTGGAGTGGATGGAGGGATGTAAGAACCCAAAATGGATGGAGCAAATGAAGGAGGAATATGGATAGTTGTTTTGAGGTGGTATTATGGAGGAGGGGGGAAGGCAGCAAATTTTCTAGTGGAGAAATGGGAAGAACCTATATTTATTTTGGAAGAGGCTCATTGAGGATGTATAGGGGTTGCACCAACATTTTTAGCTTGTGAGTCTTTGGAAATAGGTCCAAGACCTCACATACAAAGTTGTTCTTTGACTTGGATGGGCTCTAGAATACCTTGCTCATGAAGGCCTAAACCTTTTCCTTTATAGTTCAAGGATCTTGAGCATGTGATCCATGATAGGATTTGTGTTATTTTGAAAACATGATGCAATTCCATTATTAGGCGGAGGAGGATGGGTGGTATATACACTGTGTTTTTCTTCTGCAATGAGACCACCATGGAAGAATGTGAGGGTACCAAGGGGATATACAAGTGGTGTGGGGATAGTAGGTTTAGGAAATGATGGAGGATCATGAGATGGAGATGATGGGATAGCAACATTTGAATTAGGATGAGTGAGCGATAAGGAGTCAAGAGAGGGATTAGGAAATATGATAGGATCAAGATTTGTGACAGTAGGTGATAGGAGCTCATGTGATGGAGTGACAAAATCTTGAGTGACAAGGAGATCATGGGATGGAATGGATGGGGGACTGTGATCTTGAGGTAGACTAAATGGGATGGTAGGATCTTGATTCAGAGAAAGGGATATGTTGTCATACTTTGGATCAACCTCTTGGCATGGATCATCTTGTGTGGATGGCAGGATGACATAGTGTTGGAGGGACTCTTCAACTAGGGAAGATGAAGGGATGGAGGATTCGTGAAGTTCATGGGAATGGATTTTAGTGATACTAGGAGTGAGAGGAGTGGATTGAATATGGGTTTCTTCGATGGATCAGAGGGATCTAGGAGTATGGGGAGTGGATTGGATTTGGTTATTGTTGATGGGTTCAATGGGGTTTTGATGGATTTAGTGATGCTAAGGGTGGTATCATCAATGATAGGTGTTGGGTGGAGAAGGGTTTCATCACTAATGACCATGGATAATGGGTTGGGATGGCATGATTCCACAACTTCAAGGTGTCGAGTGGGGGATGTCTTCTTTGTTATAAGTCCTTGGAGAACTTCTGGAGTGAGAAACTTGAATACTCTAGGCTGAGATGGCAAGCTAGGAGTGGATGAAGGATTATGGATTGGTGGGGGATTAGGGCTATGGATTGGTGGGTTAGGATTAGATGGAGGAATGGGATTGGATATTGGACTGAGGGTAGATGGAGGATTAGGATTGGGTGGAGGATTGAGTTAGGGATATTGGAATGATAAATTAAGATAGGAAGACATGGACAATGGATTAGGACAAGAGAATACAGGTGGGGGATTGTAATAAATGTATTGGGATGGTGGATTAGGATCGGAAGACAAAAATGTTGGATTAGTATAGGGAGATGTAGATGTTTGATTAGGGTAAGTTGGTGGGTGTGTTGGACTAGGATAGGAAGGTGTGAATGTAGGATTAGGGTGAGTAGATTGGTATGGAAGATTAGGGTAGTGGGTATATGCAGATGAAGGATTGACATAGGATGATGTGGAAAGGGGATTAAGATAGGGGTTTTGTGATGGAATATTAGGATAAGAAGATGCGGGTGTTGGATAAGAGGATGATGTAGATGAAGGATATGATGGATATGATCGATATCCCTTGTCAAAGGTAGCATAAGGAGCATGATTAGGCATGGATGAAGACATAATGAGATAACTTGAAGGGGTGATTGGATTTTGGAAAGAAGGTGGAGAAAGCTTACTAGCAATGATAGTGTCAAGGGGATCTATGTTATATTCTTCTTGATCGACGAGACTTTCATTATCATCGTCGATGTAATTAGGGTTTCCCTTGACTACTAATGATGGAGGATAAGGATTCATGATGATGAAACGATAAAGAGGATGGATCAAATATTTTGGACGAAAATGGACTAAAGCTCAAATCAGGATTTAGGTCAAGCTTAGATCAAAATTGGATTAAAGATCAGAGTAGGATGATTGGATGATGCAATGGGATTGATTTTGATGATTGGATTTGATTATCAAAAGATGATCACGACATTGAATTTTCTTCGAGATGGAAGTAGATTGATTGGGTCGAAGGTGATTAGATAGGGATGTGACTAGATTGGATTGGATAAAATCAATCGATGATTGATAAGATAGACTGATGGATCGGATAGGATGGAAAAAGGGACTGTAAACCCTATTTAGAGATTACCATAGGTGACTTAGGATACTGATTGATCGGATTAAAGGATAAATGGATGATTGTGACATCAAATCCACTTTGAGATTGAAAGTGGATTGATTGGGCTGATGACAATGATTAACTTAGGATGGATGACAATCCTAAGTAGATGTTGATGATGATGATCAATTTAGACACAAATTTTAGGGGATTCAAATGGGGACAATGATGAAATGGATGATAGAAATGGATGAATTACTACTTGGAATGAGAGAAGGAGGTTTGGAATAGATGAAAGATTACTCAGAATGAGTAAATGGATAAACGAATGCTCGGATTGGGAGAATGACTCTTGGAATGGATGAAAGGATGAATAGGATGAAATTGAAGAAGATAGGAGGGATCTTAAGATTTGTTTTGATACCCAAAGATCTTGGTTGCAGATGGGCTAAAGCTCATATTAGGATTGTATTGAAGCTCATATTAGGATGATTGGAGGATGTGATGGGATTGATTCTACACCAAGTTTAGGGGTTTAAAGGATGTAAGGTGCTGACAATCAGATTTTTCTAAATTTGGAAATTTTCAAAAATTATCAAATTTTTCCATTTTAGGAAACTTCACAGACATACTTTTGAGAGTCCAATTTTTTTCAAAAATTACCCAAAACTAAGATAGGATTAATTTCCAACTAACATCCCAACTCTAAGACATGCATTCCAAGTTATTCATGAAAATGATTTTTCAAAAACTAAAAATACTGTGATTAGGCAAATATACTGTTCCATAAATGAACAGCAAGAACAAATATGCAAGAAATAATAAAAATACCTAACACCTCAAGATTAGCCTATTTGGGTTCAAAAAAAAAAGATAACAAGCAACAGATTTATCTTGTCTTGAATTGATCCTTTGGTTGGCCCTTAATGGTTGATTTTTTGTGCTCCCTTTGATGGCAAGAATGCTAAAGTGGATGCAAATGGATTCAAAATGGTGAGAGTGTGATGAGGATTTGAATGATAAAAGTGGGTAGTTGAGAAGATGAATACAATGGATATGATGAAAGATTGAATATGCAATAATGGTGGATGAAGGTAGATGCAAGAGCTTGATAGTTAGAGAGATGAAGTTGGTTCAAATAAATTTTTTATAAGAGTTTGGTTAGCACAATGATCAACCCCCTAAATGAGAGAAAAGATGGGGTATTTATAGAGGAAGTTGAATTCTCTAGAAAATTCAACGGTTGAAATTCATCCAACAAAGTCAAGATGAAGGGCTACGGTGAGTTGAGGACTCACAAGCCCTCACATCTTGACATGTGGAATGTGAGATTTCTTAGAGATGGTGATGTGTAAATGAGGTGGAGGGAGGGTACTTGATGTGGAGGTACTTGCAAGTACCTTGGAAAAGGGGTGATGTGACCTCTCAATGATCACATGGGGAAGAAGAAAATCTTGAGTGAATAAAAGTGAATTTAAAATTCATATGATTGGGGAATCTTGTGGATAAAACAAGGTTCCAAAGGGAGAGGTGGAAAGTACCTTGGATAAGACAAGGTGCCTAAAAAGGTAAGCGCTTGTCACATATGACTTGATGTGACAAGTGAAAGATTCCATGGGGAAGAGTTCACATGTGACTTGATGTGACAAGTCAAAGATCACATGGGGAAGAGAAAAAAGAATTTAATATTTCTTGGAAGGATAAAAAGAATTAAAAATTCCTTGAGAGGTTGATTAGGCTAGTTAATGAAGGATTAGAGGAGGGTTAGGTAGCTAAGAGATATTATGGGCCAACTTGCAAAAGTTGGAGGATGTGACACATCCTAATCAAGGATTAGGCATGTTCACATTCCTAATGATGGAATTAGGAGGTTGATTAAGATTAAGGGATGTGACATGTGAGGAATTAAACAAAAGTCATAATTATTTAATTCATTTAATGAAAGGGGAATTAAAAAGATAAGGTAGTTAGTTATTAACTAAATACCTTAGGGATTTGGTAGAATTAAGGGTATTAATTAAATAATAGTAATATTACTTAATTAATGCAAATAAAAGGATGTTTAGATGAAAGGGGATAAATTTGGATAAATTAAGTGTCCAAATTTGGGTGTCTACACAACCAATTGTCATATTTTTTATATTTTCCAGCTCCCAAAAGAAATCATAGATCAACAGAAATAAAGAAAAATACCATTTTTGAATGATGATTGAAAGATAGTTTTAAGTCCAAATTCTTCTATTATTGATTAGAATAAATGAGAAACAAGTATGAGCTCCAGCAACCTTCACTGGGGTACAGAGAAAAATTTATGTTCAAAACTCACTTTCTAAACTAAACCATTCAAGAAAACTCATAAATCCAAAAAATCATAAAAATATAAGTACTAGCCTACAAATCATACTTCATTCTACCAACCTTTACAATGAGGAAAAATATACGATATATAGCCTTATTATAAAACAAGTTTCCCTCCAAAAATAATGACATTTAGCCCCAAAAATAGGGCTCCCAAACATGTAGATCCACAAAAATAGGCTTTACTTGATTGAACTAGAGTGAAACTCATTGCAAAACCGATCCATGAGGAAAGTAATCTCTTTTTCTAACTTTGTTGTAGAGGTACCTTAGTTAACTACAATCTCTGCAACCAAATCTTCATCATCCGTTAGCCTGGTGGAGTGAATATCCCTTGGCTTTTTCTTAGGTTTCATCTTGTCCACCTCCTTTCTCATCTCATCCCAACTTATTGGTTGAACCTCAACTTATTGCCTCTTCTCTAGATTTAGCTTTAACTAGGTTGGAGCACTCGATGGAGCTATCACCTACTGAGTAACTTTCAGTGTTTTCTTGGGTGGTTATGGATGTTGCTAGACAAAATTGGTCACCTTTGCAGAGGTAGCCTTTTGTTTCTCAAGATTTTATTTCACAACACCTTCTTATTCTTTTCTCAATGCTTCCTCTTGTTCATCCTTTTCTTGAGCTTCCTTCTCCTATTCAACCACATTCTTAGCTTTTAGATTTTTTGCATTGTCAAAAATTTCCTTTTTCTCCTCCTCAATGAGCACATTATCCAAATTGATTTCTTCCTCAAGAGACATATCTTCATCACTAGAGTCCTCCTTTCCTTCCTCCTCAAGACGGGTATCTTCAACATTAGATGGAATAGGAGAGTTTGTGATATTCTTTACTTTGTCCTTCTCTTCCTTAGCAACAACCTCTTTTGATTATGAAGGGGGAGCATGGGTATCTTTTGTTACAACCACCCCTCTAGGACACTCTATGGTAATGGGATTTATACTTGCCCCAGATATCACTCCTCCTGATGTAGTTGTGAAGGTTTTTGTAGCTTACTACATATTTTCATTTAATTCATCAAATATATTTTCCTCCTGGCGATGTCTTCCTTCTCAACCTTTTATACCCCTTTGGTGCAGTAGTGGAAGAAGAGGGTTCACCCTTTGAATCATTTCTCTTTCAAGTAGATCTACCTTAGGGTAGGCTTATGTGTATATCAATCCATTTTAGACTTCTATCAATGACCACTTGTGAGACCTTGTTTATGTTATATTCTTCCTTCTCCATCCAGTTCATGGGATTTAGAGTCTTTGTTGCTATTTGATTTGTATCATACCGAGGTTCAAGAGTAATGCTATCATCTGACATCCCTTCTGGTATATCCTCACTAATATTGAAGTTTCTCATCTAAGGGATAGTCAATCTTTCATACCCTCTCTTTCTAACCTCAAATTCATCTTGAAGATTAGCCCAAAAGTCCTCAATGTGAGGTTCATGATAGGGGAACAAAGATGCGTACAAGCCATTAATATTTCCTTTTGGGTCAAAATTCTTCCTTGCCACATAAAACTTTAATTTGAGATCTTGGAACTCTATTTTTTTGTGCTACTTTTGTTGAGAAAGAGTAAAACCCCAACTCAAGAGGGAACACAAGACAACTTTCCTTGTGCTTGCTTGTTAACTTTGCATTTACCTTTACCATTTTATGGGAGAATTCCATAAAAATCATCTTATCAATGTAGCACCTTGGTAACTTGAACAAAGTTTTATCAAAGCCAAATAATCTGATGTAAGTGGCCTTGGGGTATTGGATAAACCAATTCCCCCATTCTCCAACAAATTCCATAGCTTCCTTCGTTATCCTAAAACCCAAATCTCCTATTAATTGGTTGATAACAACATATAGGAAAGCATCATTTACTATCCTAAAGTGCTTCTATGTCTTCTTTAGCTCTAGTTGATTATAGTATTCCCATACTTTTCTTTAACTTGGTGCTTCTCCAAGGACTTGGGAACTATGTTCAGACCTAGGAAATTTCCCATCCTTGCAGCACAATAAACAACATAGGAACTCATATAGAACTCCTTGGTGCCCTTAACCTTGGTGATTTGGTCATGGAAGGCATCAGAGACCATCTTCCCCTAGTCCAAGTAGTTCTTTCCTTCAAAGATAGTCTGAATAAAGTGAAACATCCAAGTTTCAAATGAGTGTGAATCCTCCTTCCCGAATGCTCTAAAAAATAGTGTAATAAAATCCCCAACCTCCGAGGAGAAATCAAACCTTTTGGGCTTAGTGGGAAGCTTGGTTATGGAATTTTTCTCTTTCTTTAACCACTTCTTATTCATGTACCTCTTGTGGGAGTCTACATTTGTTTCATATTGTTGTAATGCTTGAGCCTCTATCATGATTTTGAGGTTGGTATGGGGAGGAAATTCAAAGATAAACCTTATCATTGCTGGCATCAAATCAATGATGAAATTTCCCCAAGGATAAATACATTTCCTTTAAACTGGGTTTTAGAAATCTGCTATAACTAATATGAATTCAGGTCATTGCACTTCCACTAGAAAGGAAGCCACATGTGCCTATGCTAAGTTGGAAATATTCTAAGCCCTTGGACTGGCCTCTGGTGAGAAAGAATAATCACTAAATTTCTTGAGGTCAATGTGATGTAGTGTAGAGGAAGAAAACTCATCTCTCAATCTCATTTGACAAAACTCAAAACATTCCTTGTTTGTGTATTCATCTCAAGTTCACATTTCCCTTTATTGGACACTTGACTCAAATTATCAAAAGTGAAATCTGGGTCAAAACATCTAATTCAACACTTTAAAAAACCTCTACATGATTGAGACAACATGAGAAAATGCATCATACATCCCATGAAATCAAACTTCTTATTTTGATTGCACAACCTTCACAATCTAAACCCTAGCACTTGTAGGTCTCATAAATGGACTCTCAAAGTTTTCTCCCAAATTATACACTAAAATCCTAAATAGATCATACATTTTAATACCTATTTTCCTTATTTAAAACATATTACAAGATGGATATTAAGTCCTTTATACCATATTTCCTAAAACTAGTTGTCTTAGTCTATGCTAGGCTTAATTAGGCCTTGGTGCAAATAGGGCTTATTCAATCTATTAACTCCAAAAATAAATTCACTGATACAATGCTTATAACATTTATTATTTTACTTGTACAATATTATAAATCCATTATATATCCATTTCCATAAGCATTTATACAAACCCTAATACTAACACCTTCTAAACTCTATTCTTTCTGCCTATAAATAGGTCTGTAGTCAATAAACTTCACTTTTTCACATATCAACCTTGGCCTCTTGGTTTAAACCCTTAATAATATGGAAACAAATACAAAAAGAAACAACTTCACCAAATATTGAGAATTTCCCATGGATAAAATGGGAGAAACACAATTTTCATTATCTTTGTTTACCCTAACAAGGGGTTTTAACTGTTTTTACAAGAATTGCAATATATCTCTCAAATCATTACCAATCAGCATTAAACAAAAATAAAATGGAAGGTTATTGGAATGACTAATACTTACAACCAATTAGACATCATTTCCTACCTATACTAGGCCGTACATAACCAAGAAATAGTGAATTTCTAAGAGAATATACAAAAAATAGTGTCTTTATTCATTCAAATTCAGATGTACAAACACCCACACCTTCTCAATTGGTTACAAGGCATTTTTAAAGGAAAATCATCATGATCTTTCAGTTTCTAACTACTATCCAAGCAAACCAAACTAATGTGACTCTTCACCTTCCTATGTTGCATTTTTGTAGCTTTACATTTTTTGCAATTTTGCTAATTTGTGTTGACAACTTGTACATTTTGATGCAGGAGCATCCAGTGGTGTAAGGGCAATCTTGCATCACCCAAAAATAGTTAAATTTCAAGTTTCTCAGTTTTGAGATGTTTTTACATTTTTGGATACCCTTTTCATCATAATAAAATTCCCAATTTATGGTTTTTATTTTCTATTCCTGGGTTGAAAGATATTGTAGTTTTAGTTTCCCAGATTTGCACCTGAAAATCTTCCGAGTGAGATTTGAAGCACTTAGAATTCTCGGATTGGCCCTGAAACTTTCCAAAATCAGCATAGCAATTTCAAGTGTGTTGTTGACTTTGAGATATTTCCAACGGTTCAAACGGTTCGCAAATCAGAGTCTTAGATCAAAAGTTATGGCCCCGGGAAGTTGGCGCACTTTCTAAAAGATACAATTGCAAATGTTCTTTTGAAATTTGAACTTCAAGTTGTAATTTTTCGATGCCAAACCGCCTAAACTCAAATTTGAATGTTGTTTTGGCTCCAAACTAATGAGGACTCTATTTATGGGTGGGTTTCTAATTTTTGGGTAACTTTTTGGGGACAAGCTCGCATATTGCGAAAGGGTTATTCTGTAGCTTTCTGTAACTTGCATGTGTTGTAGAACTTAGGGATTGAGATCCTCTGCATGTAAGAAGCTCTATTTTC
>VDFB02000003.1:68570192-68799726 GCA_007258455.2 Sequoia sempervirens | reverse complement strand
GAACAGCTCCAGAATTGAGGAAGATGGACCAAGAGAAGAAAATAAGTGCTGAAGCCAAAGATTTTGTAGAACACATCAAGGATATACATGAGAAGGTAAGAGAACATATTAACAAGATGAATATGCAGTATAAGGCTAAGGCATATTAGAAGAGGAGGTATAAGGAGTTTTAGATTGGTCATGAAGTGATGGTCCACTTGAGGAAAGAAAGGTTTTCAGTGGGGACATATAACAAATTGAAGATGTAGAAGTTCGGTCCCTGTAAAATTTTGAAGGGGCATGATTCAGGGAATGCATATGAGGTAGAGTTGCCAGATGGATTCAACATTTCCCCTGTGTTCAACATTTCAGATTTGATAGAGTATCATGAAGGTGGCGTAGAGGAAGTACCAATGATGGAACAGTGTGGGATTCCAGCACCTACTTCAGAAAAGGAGGAGATTGAAGAAATCTTAGATAGTTGTGTGGGCAGGAGTACCAGGAACAAGCAGTATGAAGAATATCTAGTGAAATGGAAAGGAAGGCCTGTTGAAGATTCATCCTGGTTGCCTAAGGTAGAGGTTGACTGTTTGGGTTTTCCTCCACCATCTGAGATGTGATGGGGTCACTTCTCAAATTACCCTGGGTGTCTGATGCAGGAGCATCCAGTGGTGTAAGGGCAATCTTGCATCACCAAAAAATAGTTAAATTTCAAGTTTCTCAATTTTTAGATGTTTTTACATTTTTGGATACCCTTTTCGTCATAATGAAATTCCCAATTTATGGTTTTTATTTTCTATTCTTGGGTTGAAATATATTGTAGTTTTAGTTTCCCAGATTTGCACCTGAAAAATATTTCGAGTGAGATTTGAGGCACTTAGAATTCCTGGATTGTCCCCGAAACTTGCTGAAATCAGCGTAGTCAATTTCGAGCGCATTGTTGACTTCGAGACTTTTCCAATGGTTCAAACAGTTCGTGAATCAGAATCCTGGATCAAAAGTTATGGCCCCAGGAAGTTGGCGCACTTTCTAGAAGATACAATTGAAAATGTTCTTTTGAAATTTGAACTTCAAGTTGTAATTTTTTGTCGCCAAACTGCCTAAACTCAAATTTGAATGTTGTTTTGGCTCCAAACTAAAGAGGAGCTCTATTTATGGGCGGGTTTCTAATTTTTGGGTAACTTTTTGGGGACAAGCTCGCATATTGCGAAAGGGTTTTTCTGTAGCTTCTGTAACTTGCATGTGTTGTAGAACTTGGGGATTTGAGATCCTCTACATGTAAGAAGCTCCATTTTCTAAATAATAAAATTATTCTTTTGTTTGTGGGTTATTTTATGTGTCTTGGGTTGTGCCCTCATCACATTTTTTTGCACAATATGACATAATAAGCCTCAATTGACCTCCTATTGACTTTAACACATGAAAATTGACTCAAATGACCTTGTTACAATGTGAAACAACAAAATTTTAATCAATGTTCAAGATTTTCTTCCTAGAATCTTGACATTGTCAAGATGCTCCTCCATCATTCTCCCGTCCAAATGATTTTCAAGTCCTCTTGAATTTGAAATTGTCAACAAATTTTAATTCTTTGTATGCTCTTCCTTGAAACTACTCCTAGTCACCTTCATTTTTACCTTTGGCTTGAACTTGTCCATGCAAAATAGTCCTCTTCTTTGTTTGCCAACTTAAATCATATTCACTATGCTTTGATGCATCTTAGTATCTTGTTTCTCCCTATTCACTTTATACCTTAGCTTATATCCCATCAAAATCATCATCATAACAAAGAATTGATAAATGAACACTTTACCTTCTTGATTTTGGCATGAAACAATGGCTTCTTCATTCCTAATCTCCATGTCCTTTATCTGATTCTCTGCTCCCTCAAGGAGTTCTTCCTCAATCTTCCTCATCATCATTCTTATCTTTATCTCCTCTTCTTCTTGCTTTTTAGCTACATCCCTTGCTATTTTACCTCTTCTTTTGACAATATTCTTTATGGGCCATGTAAATCTTCTCTCAATCTTCAAGTGCCAACTTGTCATTTGCTTGATCACCTGTTCCATTTTCATCATAGAATCCTGGAACTCTTTTTCCAACCTTCTCATCTCTTGTTTTATTGCTGCTATCTCTCTATCAATATTCTCTTGTCTCTTTCTCTTCTTCCTTTCTTCCTCTTCCTACAAATGTTTTCTTAACACTTCCATCTTTTCTCTTCTCAAGAAAACTTCTTTTGGCTTCTACTTTCTCTCAAATGTCTCTTCCTTCTCTTGGAAGCAACCAAGTTATCTTCTCAACCTACACAAAACCAAAAAACCACAAACACCAAATCTCTTTTCCCAGAGCCTTCTAGCTCTAATACCAAACTGATGTAGTGCAAAGGAATAAAATTCGCTCTCTCAATCTCATTTTACAAAACTCAAAACATTCCTTGTTTGTCTATTCATCTCAAGTTCACATTTCCCTTATTGAACACTTGACTCAAATCATCAAAAGTGAAATATGGTCCTAAAAATCTCATTCAAAACTTAAAAAAACCTCTACATGGTTGAAACAACATGACCAAGCACATCATACATCCCATGAAATCAAACTTCTTATTTTGATTGCACACCCTTCACAATCTAACCCCTAACGCTTTTAGGTCTCATAAATGGATTGCCAAATTTTTCTCCCAAATTATACACTAAAACCATGAACATATCATACATTTGAATACCTATTTTCCTTATTTAAAACATATTACAATATGGATATTAATTCCTTTGGGCCATATGTCCTAAAACTTGTTGTCTTAGTCTATGCTAGGCCTAATTAGGCCTTGGTACAAATAGGGCTTATTCAATCTATTAACTCCAAACATAAATTCAATAATCCAATGCTTCAAAAATTTATTATTTGACTTGTACAAGCTTATAAATCCATTATATATCTATTTCCATAAGCATTTATACAAACACTAATACTAACACCTTCTAAACTATGTTCTTTTTGCCTATACATAGGTCTGCAGTCAATAAACTTCACTTTTTCACATATCAGCCTTGGCCTCTTGGTTTAAACCCTTAAGAATATGGAAACACACACAAAAAGGAAAAAATTCACCAAATATTGAGAATTTACCATGGATAAAATGGGAGAAACAAAATTTTCATTATCTTTGTTTACCCTAACAGGGGGTTTTAACTATTTTTACAATAATTACAATATCTCTCTCAAATCATTACCAATCAGCATGAAACAAAAATAAAATGGAAGGTGATTGGAATGAATAATACTTACAACCAATTAGACATCATTTCCTACCTATACTAGGCCATACACAACGAAGAAATAGTGAATCTCTAAGAGAATATACAGAAAACAATGTCTTTATTCATTCAAATTCAGATGTACAATCACCCACGAATTCTTAATTGGTTACAAGGAATTTTTAAAGGAAAATAATCATGACCTTTCAGTTTCTAACTACTATCCAAGTGAACCAAACTAATGTGACTCTTCACCTTCCTATGTTGCATTTGTGCAACTTTACAATTTTTTGCACAATATGACATAATAAGCCTCAAATGACCTAATGAATTTAACACATGAAATTTGACCCAAATGACCTTGTTACAATGTGAAACAAAATTTTTTTAATCAATCTTCAAGATTTGCTTCCTAGAATCATGACATTGTCAAGATGCTCCTGTATCACAATGTGACAAAGCTTTGCATCCATTATTTTCATCACCTTAGATGAAAATTTTGACACTACTGGAACCCCTTGGAACTTGTACTTCATGGAGATTGAGAGTTGTTTCAGTTTTAATCTCTTAGCTTTCTATTATTTTTGTACCTCCTCGACACTTGTTGGTTTGAATAGTAAAGTCTTGTACCTAGTAATTTATTTCACTAGGTAATTAGGGAACTTATTCACATGATTAAGTTTACTTAGGATATAAGATTCTTGTAGAAGTATTAATTGGATTTTCTAGAAGTTATCATATCTATGCATCATTTCCTAAGTAGTTATTTAGTTGTCTCATGTGATAGGATTAATACACTTGTCATGATCTTGTCTAATCCTATTCTCTACCTTTCCTATATAAGCAAGACATCATATGTACTTTGTGTTGAACGCATGGAATACTAAGAGGCAGATGAATCAATATTCCATTTAACCATTCACACAATATCCATCGAAGTACTAATACAATTCTAACTGTATAATAGGTGAAATAATGGAATCAATACAATCACACAACACACATGAACACTAGGATTTTTATGTGGAAAACCCAAAATGGTAAAAACCACGGTTAGGATTAACTCACAATATATAATATATTTGGACATAGAATATAACAAGGGCACATTTCCAGGACTCACTATCCTTGAAGGCTCATAGCTTGCAGTAAATACAAAATAGAGTATGGCTCACTTCCAAGAGTTGAATCGAGATAGAATGCACCTTCCTTGTGTTGGATTTCAGTTCCAATGAATCACATAATACAAAAACACTTCTCTGTATAGAATACTCAACAATTTTGTCTATTTTCATATACAATTTCACACATTCGAATTGTATATTCATGATCTCTCTGACTTTTATCACTTCATTCTTTCACTCTATGTCACATCTCCTTCATTCATCTTCTATTTCTTCTCAAAAAATTCTTTCATATATATACTATACACATTCGCATGACACTAATTAGGTTGACCTAATTAGAGTAGCCTTATTTTGAATCAAAACTAACTCTGTCAGTTTTATCCTTGAAACATATTCATCTTTGTGCCCAACACAATCATGTAATATATGGTATCAATTGGAATGGACCTAAGATAGATCCCTTTAGCATCCACAACACATTTAATCTTCTTAACACAAATTCATAATTAGGTTGGCAAGAGTTAGACCTAAATCATCAAGGACTTCAATCATATATGCAATTCACCAAATGTGTAAAACCAAAACTTGTTAACACATCAAATTCTCCTTTGGGTGACATCAAATAACTTATCTTCAACTCTCCAAGGAAAAACAATTATTCATGAGAAAATATGGGATCTCCCACATCAATGTGCTATACAAAAACTTTACTGTAGTCCTCAAAACATAACACTGTTACTCATAACTTCCATATGTGTTTACATATCATCATAAAAATTCAAGGTTATATGGATCTCACAGACATGAATCTATGTACAAAATCCTGTAATGATATCTTTCCTTGTGGTAGAATCTGGGCCAAATAATCGACACATTGCACTAATATATAAGCAAAACATTGTTTACCACCAAACTACAGGTAACTATATTTTTCCAACTGTATAACCAAGTCAGCCAAAATCTTGTTAGTAGATGCACATGATGTCAAGATAAAACATAATATGAACTTCTAAATGAATCTTACAAAATAAAATAATCTGGACCAAAATACCCGATTAGCAAACTTTAAGGGCTAGATAAGCATAGCTCGAACCATTATTACTAGAGAAACTATTGATCTATACAAGTGATGTGAGTAAGGTATACATGTGTTAAAGTTGACATCAATAACAATCTTCCAATTTCCAACACTGGTGTAAATGTTGACATCAATGACAATCTTCCAATTTCCAACACTTTGTCATATTCAATTTGGCATTCTTGCATCCTTAATGATAGCATGATATTTCTACCATTTCTCTCTTGTGGAAATTATTGTCTTATAGGTGATTGTGGGGTGTTTGAGGAGTTCACCATTAACTCCTACATGGTATTAGAGCTTCAGTGTTGCAAACTTATTTCCCGATCTAAGGGACCAATCTTGGCATGGAAGTATTTTTGGGTGTGAGTTAGGGCCTTGAGAACCTTGGGCCATTAAATATAGGGCATCAAAAAAAGTCAATATCAACCTTCATTTCATCAAAATCTGACATATTTTGTCAAATCTACAAGGGTTTGATGCAAGTTGTTTTTATTAGAGTTGTTTTTCATTTTTGCTTTAGAAATCTTGCTTCCACTCATTTGTAGGAAAAATGGATTTTGGGTTTTGTAACCAGGGTGAAAATATCCTCTAGGCATCTTTTAGATTTTTCATATCTTGAGTAGATATGAAGGAAATTGATATCCAAAAATAACAGTGTGTTATTTTTCTATAGGTTGAAGGTCAAAAGAAACTTAATTTTTCATCTTCTACTTGTTGGATTGAAAAAATATTTCTGGGTTTTATTCTTAGCATCAAAATATTTATGGGTTTATGATATTTTTTGTAAATAGTGAATATATTATTTAGAAATAAAATTATAAATAAACCTTTTTTGCTAGAAAACATGTTTCTTGTAGGCTAAATTCAGCTTTTTCAAAAATCATAACTTGAGCATACACCATCCATTTTTCAAAAAAATATATATCATAGAAAAGTTGATTCCATCCTCTACATAGATTAGAGGTTATTTTTCATCATGGAGATAGGTGTGAACATTCATCAGTGCATACACTATTTCCTTTTATGAGTGCATTAGGTTTGCATTTTCTCTACACTTCATTTTAGTTTCAGATCATATTTCAATCAACTATTGCTTCATAGATTCTAGAGTTATGCCAGTTTGAGAGTTTTCCAGTGTTCCTTGCTTTTCGTAACTTAGGATATAAGATTATTCTAGAAGTTATTGTTGAGAAATTGTGTCTCAAACTTGCAATTATATATGATTTATTGTTGATAGGATGTATATATATTTATATATATTTCCTAGTTACATTGATAGGTGTATACAATGGCAGCATGGGTGGAGAGTGGGATGCGTGCGAATAATTTTTTGTTAATTTTTTCAGGAAACTCTTAAAATGGCCGACATAGATTAGATAAATGATACATTATAAATCTAGATGATTAATTATTAGGTTTTAGATCTAATGGTGAATATTTTGTTGGCTTGTCTTGTCCTAGAATGTAACTCTATTTTATGAGGGCATTGTATTATGGCTGTGGGAGAGAGAGACTATGATGTATTCTAAGAGTCTGATAATAGTCGTGTTGTCTCTTGATTTCTGAGTGGTGTTACTCCTATGAGAAGCTTGCTCTGCAAGTATATTGTTATTCATGGGATTCTCTTATTATGGCTATTGGAAATACTTCTATAATTTTGAAGACTAAAAATTTGGTGAGTTCTTTGCTTTTTGAAGAGATGAGGAAGAAGGTATCCATCACTTCCAAGGAGGCCCTAAATGTTCATGGAAGACCTAAGGAAAAAGGAAAGAATAATGAGAAACATGACAAATCCAAGTCTAGGGGAGATCTAAATCTCTTGGAAAGTCCAAATTTATTTGTTGGAACTATAATAAGCCTAGACATGTTCGTAAGGAATTCAAAGAAAAAAAGAAGAAAAAGAAGAAATTTGATTATGATTCTGAGTCCAAGATGGAAGATGGCGACGTATTGATTATAGCTTTGGCAACTTGTGGAAGTAATGATGCATGGTTAATTGACTTAGGTGCATATTTCCATATGACCTTTAATAGAGATTGGTTTTGTAAATATGAAAAATTTGATGGAGGTAAGGTGTACTTGGGTGATGATTCTCATTTAGAAATTGTTGGCCATGGTAAAATTAAAATCATATTTCCTGATGGTAGAATAAAAAGAACTAATGGTGTGTTGCATATCCCTGGATTAGTATGAAATCTATTATATGTAAGCAAACTAATAGATGCGGGTGTGCAGGTAGTATTTTTTTATGCAAGATGCAATATAGTTAGAGGTGTTATGGTGATTGCTAGAGGTGTCAGCTATGGCACATTGTATAAGCTTGATGCTTGCACTGTTGAGTGCAATAGTAATTTTATGAAAATAAAGTTTATGGAAGAAGTGAGGGTTTCACCTTCAGTAGATGGTCATGGATTTTGGGTACCCAAGGGTGCTCTTTCTTTTGAAACAAAGTTACCCATAGAGAAAACTATGTTATGGCACCAGAGACTTGGCCACATTGGAGAAAAGGGCCTAACGACCTTGAAAACTAAAAACCTTGTTGAAGGTTTGTCTGATTGTAATCTTGAATTTGATTTATGTGAGCATTGCATTTATGGAAAATAAAATCACGTTCAATATCACTTGAGTTCTCATAAATATTGTGGTGTATTGGATCTTATTCATTATGATGTGTATGGTCCTATAGATGTTCCTATAATGTCTAGAAAATGCAGAAGAAAAGGTTAAAAGCACACACTCAATGTGATCTAAGCTCTAATGCAATCTAAGCTAAGCAACAAATAACAAAGGAAAGTCAAAACATAAATAAACTGAACAATCTCACCCAATATGTACGTAATTCCATGTATCATCTCGATTGCCCTTCTCCATTTTTCCATTGTAGTATAATTGCCCTCAAATTTCTCTTATACAAGTATAGCCTATACTAGTGATTCAGCAAAACATCAAAGATTCAAGATAGTTGCTCCAAAAAGTCATCAGATTTTGAGAGAGATTGGAATGATGAAGAACAGATCAATTTATAGAAAATTGATCATTTGAATGACAGGCCAAGATTGAAAGATCAACGGATGGTTGAGATCGACTGATTAGACATGCAATATGATAACTATTAGTAGCGGCATGAGTGAGACAAATTAGAAATAGAATTAAAGATTAAATAAATGATTTAATCTTCAAGTTTGGTATTCGAAAATAGAAGAATTATCTTTGCATGACAAAAGATAAAGATGGATTAAAGCAACTCTCTGTTTGAATGCACGCACAAGATTTAATTAATTAAATAGGAATATTTAATTAATCTACATGTACATGTAATTGAGTTAGCACTGGACGATTGAATGATTTGATGAAAAGATTTCTCGAGAAAGCCACAAAGACATTAAATCAAGAGTTAACTGAGTGATTTAAATAGATCTTTGAGTCGAGTAAATGTGAACACTTAGATAATTTGCACAATTATTTAAATATAGAGGAATGTGTTAAAATAGGATTTATGAATTAAATAATTCATTTAATTCAATATTTGATATTTGAAGAATAATTAAATAAATAAGATTTATTTAATTAAGTGATGAAGGGTTTTAAATGAATAATTAAATAAATAAAAGAATTTATTTAATTATAGTTGAAATATGATAAAGGTAAATTAAATAAGAATTTATTTAATCGAAGAAGGATAAGGTTAATTAGTAACATAATTAAATAAAAAGCATTTATTTAATTAATCAAATGGAATAAAGAAAAGTGTGAATTAATTAAATGATTAATATTATTTAATTAATAGAAGAAATGAAGACCTTAGAGAATAATTAAATAATTGACATTATTTAATCATGACCATGGGAGAAATATGAATTTTTAAGAAATATTAAAGTTGCGGGCTTAGACCAAATTTCGGTGTCTACATTTTCAGCTCTTTGATACAATGTTATTTCGACATTGTGTCAAAGAAAATCAATAAAAAATATGCCCCAGTCATGCCCCGGTGTAAACATGTGAAGGTATGCCCCCTTGGGAAAATTGATAAATTTTTGAAAAAATTCAAAAAAATTTGGAAATAATCCCGATTAATCCATTGGATAGCCAGAAATGCAATGGAGTTAACATAATTAAAGTTGGAAGTGGTAAGGACGGGTACGGGTCAATTGAAGTTGGAAATTGACATGGCCAAAAGAAAGGAATGCCACCAAAACTCTAGGTATAAATAGAAAATGGGGTAAAAACCCATTCATTTTTACCCACACAGCTTTGAGATTTAAGATTTTTCTCTGCACCTTCAACGAAGATGTCTCCCATTCCACACACCCACCATCAAGCATACAGGATCCGCACCTTTAGGCGGCTGGCCGATGCAGACCCCTCAGTATGTACCTTAATCTCGACTCTTGAATTTTTTATTTTTGCGAGTTTCTATGTGTTTATTTGCATTTTGAGTTATGCGTCACTTTATTGAAAAGCCGCATGTGAGTGCGTAATCGATGCATTTGTAAAATCACGTATATAGTTGGCTTAGGGTTTCTACGGTTCAACGTATTTGATAAATAGCAACGCATTTTCATTTAAAATAGCCACAATAGTTTATTTTTCAATGCATTTGAAAATATTTCGACGCAGTTGTTATTTGATTTACGCAGTTGCATGTGATATTTGATTTATGCAGACAAATTTGTTATTTTTGCATGCATTTGTTATGGAAAGTGACGCATGTGAGAAATAATGATACATTTGTGAAATTGAATCACACATTCAATTTTATGAAACTCATTTGCAAAATAATGATGCATTTGAATAACATTTAATTTAGTCATTATTGCACTAGGATAGATGTTTGATGCTGACATGAGGCATGTATAATGCCATTGCAGGTTGTTTTGGACACTCTATATACTCGAGAGTCGAGACCTATGACTTTTTACTTCTGAGATAGTTTATGGAGCACAAAGAGATGATTCTTATGGCACTTAGGTCTTCATGTGACAGACATACCTGCCATTCGAGTGAACCGGGGTCTGCTGACAGCATTATGCGAGTGGTGGCACTCAGAGACTTCTTCTTTTCACCTGCCTACTAGAGAGGCAATAGTTACCTTAGAGGATGTCTACAGGATTTTGAGACTTCCCATTAGAGGCACGAGGGTGAGGTACGATACCCAGAGGGGTTGCGTTGAGATGTGCAGATACTACCCTCACGCCGATATTAGACAGTTAGGGTTTGATCATTATGAGATTAGATGGCGTGTATTGGCATAGAGGTATAGGCGGCTAGACTATCTATTGTGTACATTGATAGGTGGCATAGTGCTTCCTGACCATCGATGTCATGGTTTTCCTATGGGTTGTGGGGAGATGCTGGTAGGTATGTTAGAGTGATGGGAGGTATATGCTTGGGGTCCTTGTCTCCTTGGCATGTTATATTTTCACTTGCATGATATATCCTATTGAAAGGCTCAATCCATGAGTTGTGGTACCATGCTCCTGATGGTATGGGCGTGGGAACACATTGCAAATTTTTGGTCACTGGTTACAGTTGATGTACATCACGGAGCCTCTTATGCCTTCCTTTATGCGGGGGCTAACACTTAGCACCACATGGGAGATATCAGGTATTTCAGACATGCTATTGATACTATGGTACAGTAAATGTGGAGACCATACATGGGATGTGCAGAGTGGTCAGATGAGTATGAGCATTTTCCTTTTTGCCACTAGACACAATACCTAATTGGGCGGACTGTTTCACATGTCCATATTATTAAGCGACATTTTCCAGATCGTGTATTACGATAGTTTGGAAAGGTACAGGATGTGCCTAGAGGATGGGCCAAGTTCGCGAGGTCCTTGCGAGAGATCCCCTTGTGGGGTCTAGAGGTTCCAGTGGCCACTGTGGAGGTAGATATTGACGGATTGCAAGCAGTTCTATGGGGATGGAGAGATGGTGCGGTAGACCTAGGTACCATAAAGGCTTATGATCAATGGTGGGTTGTGCATAGGCCAATACCCCTTACAGATCTAGACTAGGCTGCACCGATAGAGTAGTAGAGATAGGACCACGTGGAAGGCATGGTAGAGGTAGAGGTTAGAGAGGTGGAGGGGGTTGTGGTGATGATGGAGATGGTGGTGGAGGTGGTCGGCGAGGTGTTAGGAGAGGGAGGCATGGACGGAGGGGACGAGGGCCACCATTTTCACCCATCTGTGAGGAGGATGCACCCATGCCAAATATTGGTAGAGGTGGGGAGGAGGTCCATGTTGAGATTGGTAGAGAGGAGGAGCATCCCACAGAGGAGGTTGTTCCAGAGGTTCTTGTAGAGGAGGAGGCAGACAAAGAGGAGGAAGAGATTCATGCCCTTGGCTTACTTGGTGCCTATCAGGATGATGATGAGGAGGATGATGATCATGAGTGGGAGATTTGAGATAGGATTCTCGAGGAGTTGAAGGATGAGGATGATGGTGTGCCGAGAGTGAGATAGGTGGACACAGGGGTAGTTGATTCTGACACTGCTACACTTCGGGTGCAGGTTGCATCCTTGGAGGAGTAGATGAGGGTCATGATGTCTGAGAGAGATGTGTTACAGATGGAGAGGGATAGAGCCATCATGGATATACATCAGGCCATAGCTCAAAGACAGGAGACTGAGCATAGATTTATAGAGATTAGAGCTCTATGCATTGGGCCGGAAGCTACATTTGCTAGAGAGTTAGTCAAAGCCGGGGAGAGGGCCACTTATTACAGAGAATTGTATGAGACAATAGTTCCTCCAGAGAGTCGGGCCCCAAGTTTTTTAGAGGCATGTAGTAAGAGGTCCCAGACTATGACCCACTCTAGGACAATTAGCACATAGGGTGTTGAGCAGCCATGTAGAGTTGGTCCATACGACATGCCACCTTTAGGTTATAGGTCATCAGGTTCTTAGCATCAGTCATCTGCACACTCTAGTCATGATAGCAATGGTAGTTCAAGATAGGGACATTTTTTTATATGTACTAAGACATTGTATTATGATCATATAGCATGCGGCCTTCCATATGTATTGATACATTATGACATTGTGATGTGACACTGTTGAGCTATATATATATATATATGATTTTGGCAGCGATTCTCATGATATGCATTTCTGTTTATTGATTATGCAGTCGTTTATTTGTACATGTTATGTTTATATGATATGCCTTGTGATGGATGATCATATCTACTTTATGATGTGTTTATGCATCCTATGATATGACGTTGATTCTATGTGATGATATATGTATTAATATGTATGATGTCGATGGATGTTATGTATGCAATTTATAATTATGAGATGCAATGTGATGTTATATGTACAATGCTTTTTGCATGTGATGCTATACATATGTAATGTGGTGCATGTATTTACATTTTTTATGTACATGGAATGCATATGATATGTAATCTATGATGAGAAATGTCTATCATGCCATGATGTCTTAGATATAATAAATGCCTATATGTTTTTATATTTTCTAGTGCAAGATGTATGTATGATTGATGATGTATGATTTGGAAATGATATTTGCTAACATGAATGTGTATGCAAGATGATTTATATTGTTGTGTGTCATAGGAATCCATCATAATGCAAGAAGGAAGAATTGTTAGTGTGGAAAGAAAGATTGAGAAATAATAAAAGAAATGAGATGGATGTTAGTATTAGCAATCTTCGATATTTCACTGTATCGCAAAAGGAATTGCATTTTTTTATCATTATTGGGTGGGACTAAAACAAATGGAGAAAAACACCATGATATGACATAGATCAAGGTGTGTAAGGTCATCCACTTGCTAACAACAGACAGTCGTAGACAAGGATTTTCGTTAACTCATACTAAGGGAACAAGTTGCCCTAGTCTTTTTGTCTAGAAAAACCACAGACATCAAACAATATAAAAGATGGGTCATGAGACGTCATTGCTCCTCTAAATCCTTCATGGGACATACTTGAGGAAACTAGTAACATGACTCAAAATCAAATTTAAAAGATAGTTGACAGATAGCAGTGAAAGAAAATAGAATTCCGATACATCATTGCTTCTCTAAATCCTTCATGGGACATCCTTGAGAAGGCTAGTAACATAATTCCCATCTTAAAGTCAAATGAAAGATAAGATAAATAAGTTAAAAAGTAAAAAAGCCAATAAAATATTTTCCAAAACTTGATCTGTTTGTTTGATTCATTTTGATTGATTGGAGGATTGATTGATAGAGCCTAATTTCAAGAGATACACATACCGGATAAGACTTGGAGTCTGGTTTCGATGTTATGACTATCTGTATAAGGCATGAAAAATCCTCGTTTCAAAAAGACATGTATCGTATAAGACATTGAGTCAGATGTCATTGATGTGATAACCTGTGTAAGGCTATGTTGACCTTTTGACAATGTCGATATGCAAGAAGGACTCATCATGTATAAGACATAGATTGTTTTGTTGATATCAATATTCAGGAAGGACTCATCCTGAATAAGACAAAGGTTGATTGTTTTGATGATGTTTTTCTATAGGAAGGACACATCCTGTAGTAGACATTAGTTGATTTGTTCTGATTGTTTCGTTGGAAATTTGTTTGATTTGACTTAGAGACATTGTTGACTTGTTCACTAGATTGATGCGTGACTTAATATGATGTGTTGACAATTGACTGTGTGTGATGATGAACCATAAACGACTAACCTAGTGCGGCCTCAGGGGCTCATCGATTAATGGCCTTGCCTACGTTATACACACAGAAACCTCGAAGTTTGACCTGACTTTGATTGACAAGACTGACTACAATTAAAAGACGTGTGTGATAGTGAATGTGACGAACCCTAATGGATTGACCTAGTGCAGCCTCGGGGGCTCATCAGTTGATGGCCTTGCCTACATTATACACACAGAGACCTCGTAGTTCGACATGACCAATGACCTTGTCATATAGACATAAGGATTGAATCATGGTTTTATATAGAATAACCTAAACAAACTAACATAATGCCTTGCGGGCACATCGGTAGATGGCCTTGCCTACGTCTAGTCGCAGAGGCAACGTTGTTTGACCAATGACAAAGACTGACAAATGCAACTGACTCTAACTTTGTTTTTGGATTTTTGACATGTTTTGATTTTTTTGTCCTTATAAAGTTTTATGATGTTTTTGTGTTTTCTCAGGTCATTTTGTGATGTTTTTGGATTTTTCTATGGTTTTATATCTTCAACACAACCAATGGAAGAACCAATATGACGCCAATCAAGTGCTTGCCCCTAGTTGAGTATAAGACCAATTGATATTGAATAGGGTAAAATGGGGGATATGAAATGCTCTCAATGTCAATCGTTCCAAGTTATGGGAAAGACTACCACTTATTACGAATGGTATGCACAAGTGATGGATAGGAAAGATAAGTGATATGTACAGGGAATAGGTAGTATATACAAGGATAGGTAGTATGTATAGGGATAAGGACTATGTATAGGGATTAGATTAGAATGATAGTAGACAAAGGAGCAGAGTCAACTGCACATGGCACCTGTTTGCTATGTTTTCACCATGGTTCTTATCCAAAGTGCCACCGAAGTGGTTTTCACTATTGGAAGAATTATTTCTCTTTACTATTTTTTGGATTATCTATTTTTTTTGGTGTTACCAAGATGCCTATTTACTAGGATTTCACCTTGGTAGTGATTTTTTTTTTTTTTTGATTTTTTTGTATTTTTTCTAATTAAGACAAGGCTCTTAGAAGCTATGCATAGAAATTCTTCAGATGAAGACTATTGATTGGCGAGGACAATGGTTCCCCTTTAGGAGTAGAGAGTTGATGCACTCCTGATCAAAAGGCCTTTGTAACAATAAAAGGTCCTAACCAGTTTGGTTCAAACTTTCCTGGTTTGTCTCTTTCTGCTTGATTCTTCGAGTTCTCCATTAAAACTAGGTCACCAATGTCAAAGTTTTTGTTCAAGAAATTCTTGTTATAGCTACGACGAAGGAGATTCTGATATGCTTGGAGATGGTCTAGTGCCATCTATCTTCGCTCATCTAGGAATTCTAGCTCATGGAGTCTCGATACTTGGTACTCTTCATCATCAATGTGGCCTTTCAAGGATACCCTCAGGGAAGGAATCTCGACCTAAATAGGAAGAATAGCTTTAGAACTAAATACTAGTGAATAGGGAGTGGCGCTAGTGGGAGTACGAATACTTGTGCGATAAGCCCATAAGGCGGGATTAAGTTGTAAATGCCAATCACGGCCAGCATCATTGACAGTCTTCTTGAGGATTCTAATGATAGTTTTGTTAGATGTCTCTGCTTGGTCATTACCTTGTGCATAGTATGGAGTGGAAAAGTGATGTTGAATATGAAATTCATCATAAAGATGGCAGACTTCTTGATTCTTAAATGGGCGGCCATTATCAGTGATTATGGACTAAGGGACACCATACCAATAGATGATATAGTTTAGGATAAACTTAGAGATCTATGTGTCGGTAATGTATGTTATAGGAATAGCTTCAATCCACTTTGTAATGTACTCAGTGGTAGTGATGATGAATTTGTGGCCATTGGATGATGTGGGATGGATCTTTCCTATGAGGTCGAGTCCCCATTGAGTGAAAGGCCATGGTGACCTTATAGGATGAAGCTCTTGTGTTGGTGCATGTATCAAGCCTCCATGAACTTGGCATTGGTAACATTTATTTACAAATACATATGAGTCCTTTTCCATAGTAGGCCAATAATACCCCAGTCTCATAATCTTTTTGGCTAAGGTAGGACCGCTAGAATGGGAACCACATATACCCTCATGCACCCCATGCAAGGTTGCTTGTGCTTCATTAGAATCAAGACATCTCAATAAGGTATTATCTAAGGCGCATCTATATAGGGTGTCTCCGACGATGGTGTATTTGGCTTCCCTGCAAAGGAATTTCCTAAGTTGGTTGTTTGACAGGCCAGTGGGTATGATTTCAGCATGAAGATAGTCATAGATTTCTTTGTACCATGGGGAATCAGGACCAACAATCTCACATACCATCTTAGAGCCTAGGATATCGTAGGCTGGGACCAAAAGTTGTTCTACCAAGAACTCAAACTTAGGCACGTTGCTAGGAATGTCTAGAAGTGATGCAATAGTAGCCATAGAATTTGTTGCCCTGTTTAAAACATGCAGCATCTGATGAAATTCAACCTTGTCAAAGTACTATTTAAATCTATCAGCCATGCATTTGTATGGAGCAAGCTTCTCATCCTTAGTCTCATAATCATCATTTACCTATCTGATTACTAGTTGAGAATTTCCATATACCTGTAGGTTCTTAATTTTCCACATGACTACCATGCATAACCCTATCACCAGAGTTTCATATTCTAATATGTTGTTAGTATATGGGAATGCAATTCTGAATGATTTCGGGATGGAATCACCTTGTGGTGTGATAAACAGTATACCAACCCCTATGCCATGATTTGTATGTGAGCCATCAAAGTACAATTTCCATGTTATGTTTGTGTCTATGGTGAATATAAATTCATCAGGAAAGTCTACAACTAATGGATGATCTACTTGTATTGGTGTGTCAGCTAACTGATCAACAATGACTTGTCCTTTAATAGCCTTTCTCTCTACATATTGGATATTATACTCACTAAGTATCATAACACATTTGGCCAGTCACCCTAGTAATGTTGCCTTGCTGAGAAGATATTTTAGAGGATCTATTTTGGAAATCAACATTGTTTGATGGTTTAGCATATAGTGCCTTAGTTTTAGGGTAGTAAATACTATTGCAAGATAGGCACATTCAATGGTACTAGAGTTGAGCTCATAACCTACCAAATTCTAACTGATATAGTATACTGCCCTTTCATGACCTTCATCATCATTCTATGCAAGCAATGATCTGAGTGATGAATGGGTTGCTATAATATGAAGAATCAGTGGTCATCCTTTGACAGGTGGCATTAAGACTGGTGGTGTGAGTAGATATTCTTTAATCAGTTGAAAAGCCTCTCCACACCTAACTATCCATGCAAAGGGCACCCCTTTCTTAAGTAGATGTTGAAAATGATGTGTCTTATCTGCTAACTACACTATAAATCTTCTTATGGATTACAGTATTCCTTGTAATGTCCTTAGTTGACTAAGATTAGTTGGTGGAGGCATGTATTTGATTGCTTTTACCTTGGCCAGATCCACTTCAATGCCTCATTTGGAAATGATATAACCTAATAGCTTTCTTGACTTCACTTCGAACACACATTTCTTGGGATTGAGTCTCACTTTATACTTCTCTAGCCTTTGAAATATCTTGTCTAAAACCTGTAAATGTCCTTCCCTTCTCTTGGATTTAACAATAAGGTCATCGACATAATCCTCCATAAGAGTGTGTACTAGATCATGAAAAATGGTGGTCATGGCACGTTGATAGGTTACTCTAACATTTTTGAGTCCAAAGGGTATAACATTCCAACAATACATTCCCCAAGGACAAGTGAAAGTTGTCTTAGGTTGGTCTTTAGTTGCAATTATGATCTAATTATATCCTGAAAATCCATCCATAAGGGACAACATCTCATAACCTATTTTCATGTCTACTATCATATCTATGTTAGGAAAAGGGAAGTCATCCTTAGGACAAGCCTTGTTGATATGTCTTAAATAAGTGTAGATTTGGATGCCCCCTATTGGTTTAGTGACTGGTACAAGATTGGAAATCCAATCTGTATAGTCAATTGATCTAATGAAACCAACATCTAACAGTTTCTTGAGTTCTGCCTTTACTAGTAAAGCAATCTGTGGATACATTTTCCTCAATTTTTGTTTTACTGGTTTAACACCTAGTTGTAAGGGTAAGTGATGTAGAACAAGTTCAGGATCCAACCTAGGCATGTCTACATATGACGAAACAAAATTTATCTGTCTCTGTGCAAAGTTGTGGAATTTTGGCTGCTCTTTTGTTGTCAATGACGCTACAAAATAAACTAGTTGAGGATTCTTTTTTGTGCCTATGTTGACTTTGACTAATTCTTCAACGAGAATGGGTGAATTTTCCTATGCAATGGGGAGAATTTTCAAACCTCCATCTGTAGGCACCTTAGAGAGGTTTTTTCCTTTGGATGTATCCTTTATTTTTACTTTTTCATCATCTAGAGGCGCCTTTTGGTTTTCACCTAGAGACTCATCCTTTTTATCTTGTTTATTCTTTTTCCCATTTTTGTGACTAGAGGGTTGAACAGATTCCCCAAAATATGCTTTTTTGTCCAAGTCAATGGTAAAACCAGCCTTGTGATCACTGCTAGGTATGCCTTCTTGTAATCCCAGGAACTCAGCAATTGTTTCGTCATTCTCAAAAATTTCTAAGACAAGCATGTCTTGTTGGTCCCAATAAATGAGTTGGGGATAAACTAAGGGCATGTCATCGTCAGAGTTATCAAAGTTTAATGGGGTCAAGGTAAGAATTGAGTTGTTCATATGGTCGCATAAGTCTTGTACAAAGTCCTGTTTGCTCTTAGGTTTAGATCTAGGTGGATTGAGAGGTGTGACTAATGCCAAGGTTTGGTTACCTGAAACAGATGTATCAGGTTGTCAAGAGGTAGGATCAAGTGATTCCCAATAATAATGTTTAAACCATTCCTCTTTTGTCATATTCTTTCATGGATAGGAATTCAATGGATTTGGTGTGGATCTTAACATTAAGTCAAGTTCTCCAAATAGCTTGTCAAAGTCCATGGAAGAGGTAGAGGATAGGGAATCCCACTCATAGTCGTTGGAGTCGGGGGAGTCACAATGATGTAGGTCAGATGGTTCGTGAGATGTCTCAATATCTTCTAAAGCATTTACTTCCTCAATTAAGGGTGATATGGTACTAGGAACACCAATCTAAATCGGTTGAAACCCAAGCCCTAAGCCTTTTGGCCACTGAGAAACAAAGATTGGTTTAATCCTCTCATCTTTATTTAAGCCTAAACTACTCTGTCTATTATATCTCTTGCTATGCATGATTGTGAAACCTTTTCCATATATATCTATAGGAATGTGATCAAGTGAGAGAGATTCTTCATCATCTTCCCTATACATCCAGGAGGTGACATCTTTTGTATTTATGGCCTCTTTGCTTAATTCTCCCCATTTAGTGAAATTTGTTGTGGGAGGAATGTGTATAGTGACCATAGATTGTCTCCTATCTAATGTAGGTAAATCGTATGACTTAGGAGGAATTAGATGGTTAACACAATAAGATGTCTTCATGTAATACTCTCCACAACCCTTGTCTTGGATCTCAACCCTAGGAGTGGTAGGAATTGAGGGTGAAATAGATGTTCAGGTGAGTGTGGATGGATCAACATAGGGAGATGGATTGGACAATGAAGCCTCTTGGTTTACTGGCACTTGGCATTGGGGTATCTCTTTTAGATTGGTGCAATATTGGAATGGATCTGGGTCACCATCTATAGCTATTTCAGTGCAATTGTAAGGGAATTTGAGACATTCATGATATGTGGAAGGGACTACCTTCATGGCATGAATCCATGGTCTGCCTAGTAGAAGGTTGTAAGGAAGGGTGAGATCCAAGACTTGGAACTTTGTCTCCATTAATGCAGAACCAATTCTGATAGGAAGTGTTACCACCCCCTTTGATTTTCATTCCTCATCATCATAAGCTTTAATGACAATACTTTTGGTTGTGTCTATGCATGCTTCTGAGAAACCTAATGCCTTAATCAATTTTAAAGTGCACAGATTTAACCCTGCTCCTCTGTCTAGCAAAACTCGTCTAACTTTGGTGTCATCAACAAGGACTTCAAGATGTAAAGGGTCATTATGGTTTGTCTTTTTAGTTGCGTAGTCTTGTTCAAAAAATGTGGCATGATGATTATTGGTCAAGTAGCCCACCATTTCCTGGAAATGATTGGCATCAATATCATTTGGGATAGTGGTGTTTTGTAAAGCTTTATCTAAGATAGATCAATGCTCAGGGGAAATACACAACAATTCCAAGATTGAGATTTGGGTTGGGGTCTTCCCCAACTAGTCAAGTAGGTTATATTGTGACTTGGAAGGTTGTGGTGTTTTTTGCGATGGAGGACCTTGGATAGTGATCTTAGTATGACAAGTATTGACCACTCACTCAGGATTCATATTGATAGTAATGGTATTGATATTCTCATTGGCAGCACGAAGGTGATTAATGGTTTTGTCACTCTTATAGTCATGTTTTATAGTCCCATAGTTGGCTAACATATTGGTCTTAGTACTTGAACTAGGAAAATTTCCTTTCCCATGGTCATGTAGTGGATCAAAAAAGACTTGATGATCAGTGTTTGATGACTTTTGTTTATATCCACTAACTTCAATTATTCTCCTTTCGACAAGATCCTGTATGATATGTTTCAGTTGGTGACAATTTTGTAGGTTATGTCCCTTAGTTCTATGATAATCACAAAAGGCATTGTCATCCCACCAAACTGGTTTAAATTGTCCTGGATCGTATTGTCTTGGCTCTCGAAGCTATATAAGATTATGTTGTAACAATTGTTTGAATACGGACTCAATAGGTTCCCCTAAGGGAGTGAATTCACATTTTTGAAACCTCCTTTGTTGTGGTCGTTGAGTATTTTGGACTGTGTTGGAAGGTGGATTGACAACATTTAACGTGTTGGCTAAAGAGTTAGATCCTTGTAATGTGATGATTGGTCTTGCTTGTACAGTTTTAGCATCAACTACCCCATCATTGGTAACATTTTTGTTTCGAGACCAAAATATGTTTCTGTCATTGGGGGTGTTTCAAACTATCAGCTTTCTATTGGATGTAGATGTCTTAAGTTCTCCTTTTTCAATGAGATCCTTTTCTATTATAACCCCTTTTTCCACTAGTTCTGAAAAATATGTACAACAATGTACCCTTAAGTTACTCCTTAGTTTTGCATGAAGGTTTTCCTGGAACATAGTAACTTTTTGTTTTTTAGGTATCTCGATAGGACACCGGCTAGCTATAGTCCTCCACCTCTAAAAGAAAGTGATAAATGTTTCACCTTCATCTTGTGTTGTGTGACACAAGGTTGCTATATTTATCTTGTGGTCTATGTTGAAACAAAATTTCCCAACAAATTTCTCATCTAGTTCACCCCAAGATCTGATGCCATAGTCTAGACCTTAAAACCACTCTAGTGAAATCCCTACAAGACTTCTTGGAAATAGTCTCATAAGATACATGGGGTCATAAGCAACATCTATGCACATGGATGGTAGAAAATTCTCTTATATGTTCTATTGGATTATGTTTTCCATTGTACTTAGGGAGATTCGTTATGACATACCCGTGCGGGAAAGGGGTCATGTACAATGATCTATCAAAGGGAAATGGGCATATGTCCTTTGTTGAAAAGGGTTTATTAGTTGACACCGCCATGTTATTCATCTATGTTTGTACTACATGCATTTGTGTTTGTAAGAGATCAACCTGGGTCAATGATGTGCTAGGCAGATTATGTGGATCTATGTATGTATTCTGAAATCCAAGGTCTTGTGATGGGTTTCAATTGAACGTTGGTATTTGAGGTGGGTTTGGATTCAGAATGTTGGTAAATATGTTCTGGCCCATAATCTACTTAAATTGGTTTTGACTTGGGATCTATGTGAATGGATTCTGAGTACCACTCTAGGAGAAGGGATTCTAATTCAGAATCTTTGTAAATTAGTGTTGACTTGGAATCTGGGAGAATGGATTCAGATTCAGAATCTGTGTGAATGGATTTTGACTGCCAAAGAATGGGTTCTAATTACCATATTGGAATGAGGGAATGCCTCATGTTTGTGTAATCTATGGTATAGTACTAGTGACCTGAACACTAGGTATGGCCATCGACTGTGGTATGGTACTCGTGATACTGGCATTGGGTATGGTTGTTGACTGTGGTATGGTACTTGTGACACTAACATATGGTGTAGAAGCTGGAGTTTTCGATCTTTTACTCCCAAAAAGAGGACCAAAGGGAGTGGATGATGATGCCCCTATAGTGAAATTAAATCTTGATGTCATGTCAGACATACAAACAAAGATATATGGACTGTCATACTCTGTGTAGGTATGCCATATGGTATGGCTGTGCTTACCTGAGGTATAGTGGTATTGGCAGTTGTTGTATTTGTCCCTTGTGTAGGTTGAGCCTGTAAGGTGCTAATATTGAATCTTGTAGGTAAGGTAGCACCTTTAGCTAGCAACTTGGCTAAGTATCATTGACGATCATTTGCTAGGTACTCATCTACAAAAGAGGCAAACTCAGGGTCTTGTGCAACAACCTCTATGTATTATGTTGTAATGTGACCTTGAGTGTTTCTAGTAGTGAATTTGTCTAATAAAGTCTTGTGAGGTCTTGAGGAAAATGGATTGATGAATTTTTTTGGGTTTGACATCTTTTCTCTTTCTCTTCTCTTAGACCTAGTTTCAACCATGTAAGATAAGCTCAATATGCAAGAAATGCAAAACTACGTCTATGGACAGTATGACTCTAGTCTATGTTTTTGGGATTTTTTGAATGCAACAATAAGGAATGTTCTAAGATGATGCTAGTCTAAAATGACAATATCTAAAGGTGCAAAGCCTAAGAAAACTTCTAAGGTAATCAATTTTGTAAACCTGAGACGGGGGTACCAGCTACCTAAAGTCTAACCAAGGCGTCAATTTAGTTAAGTCAAGGAACCAATCTAGGATGAGGTTCAAAGACAAGTTGAGTTTCCTAACTAGACTGATGAGCTAGGAGGACTCTCTGTAAGACAAAGGATAAGATGATAAGACTAGGTTCAATGACAGATTTCATTGATGCTATGATTTTTCTACAGTGTAGATGGTGGACCTATAGTAATGACCAAATGATACCTAAAGGATGTCAAATTGAGTAAATCATTTTAGGTTTTTGTCCAAGGAAAAGTAAGACAGATCAAAGACCGGTATGACAGTGTTGACTGGATAGTGACTGTGAATTTTGGGTTTTCTACTAATTTGGAAAATGCATCACAAAATTTATGAAATGCGTCGCAAAATTTATCAAATGCGGTTATGTTTCACAGTTGTGGTTTTTTGTCAATCAGTTGCATGTTTCTGGTAAAGTTCAATGTATGAATCTAGCAGATGTGGTTAAGTTTCTCACAGATGCAGTTTTCCTAAAGTTATGCACTAGTAAAATTTCTACGACAGTGGAAAATGCATTGTTTGAAACTGTAGTTACAGCTCACCTTTTTAAATGCGTCACATAATATCACAAGTGCGGTTTTCAAAGACAGATGCAGTTTTTGACAAAGCAAATGTGAGCTAATCTTGCAGGTGTGACTCTAAGGTAAACAGATGCGACTTGACAGAACAATTGTGACTTTCTGGTGAACAGTTACGACTCTGTTGTATTTTTAGTGAATTGAGATATAAAACTGATGTTGTTTTCTGTGATCAAGTTCTAGCAAACAAAGATAATCATAAGACAAAGTGTTTTCAGTTTAATTTTGGACTCAAAGAACGTTGAATTTGACAATAGACAAGCACATCCTAGGCTATGAAGGACAATATTTACTGAGTTCTCACTTGGGTTTCAGCAGCTACGCTTATTCAAGGCGGAAGATTAGTAGCTTGACCCCTCTGGCTCCCCTCCACGGCTCATTAACGTCATTTGGGGCAGCCAAGCTACAGTACCCATGAACATCCCATGGCATACGTTCATCTCTACACATGAACCATAAGAATATGAGAGGGCTTCACAAGTCCGACCTACTGCACTAGTAACTAGAAGGATTTTGGACACTACAAACAAAGGTGTTTAATTAGGGAATTTTGTTTGTAGGGCATGATCCATGCAGTGAGAGTCCCCTTTTGAATCCATCTCATCAGAACCATACGCATGATTCTTGGCCTTTCCCCAAGAATCCACTTTTATATACCGGTTGGAAGTCCCTCGAGTTCAGGGTGCTACCGGTCTGAGTTGTCTTAGGGTGAGTACTTTTTCCCACCAGAATAGGCCCAAGTTCTAGAGTTGGTAACCGTTTATCTTACACCCAGGATCACACGGATGCGCAAGGGGAGAGGATACTTCGATGTACCAAATCATGAGGGTAATTACACAATCGTGCTTTCACACCAAACATAGTAGACACTTGTTAATTTTAATCCATATGAAAGATTTGCTACACTACCAAACAATCTGTTTCAAAAATTTAACTAGGGTCTTAGACATGCATTCTACAGAAAGATTCGTTAGTAATTTGATTTTTCTCTTTGACTATCAATCTACAAAAACTTCGTTAACTCCTCAAGACACATGCTAAAAAAAAAGATTAGCGAAAAAAAAAAAAAAAAGGAAATTGTAAATTGAAAGTCCAAAACCTAAAAATATACCAGTCGGATGCGTCAATTTCTCTTTCAAATGTGTCGCAGTATTTTACCAGTCAGTTGTGGCTCATAAAATGATAGATGCATGATTCCTTTTCAAATGTGTCATTTTCTATCACAGATGCGGCCAACAAATTCAATTACTTCATTTCGTCAAACTGATGCATCTTCAAATATCAATTGCGGCGTTTCGTCAAACTAATGCATCGTTCCGTACAAAAACCTACAAAATTAAATAAAATTCTACGGATATGCAAAGATGGGTTCTTCACGTCGGGTTCACCAAATGTAATGTCTAGAAAATGCAGAAGAAAAGGTTAAAAGAACACACTCAATGTGATCTAAGCTCTAATGCAATCTAAGCTAAGCAACAAAGAACAAAGGAAATTCAAAACATAAATAAACTAAACATTCTCACCCAATATATACGTAATTCCATGTATCATCTCGATTTCCCTTCTCCATTTTGTCATTGTAGTATAATTTCCCTTAGATTTCTCGTATGCAAGTATAGCCTATGATAGTGATTCAAAAAAACATTAAAGATTCAAGATAGTTGCTCCAAAAAGTCATCAGATTTTGAGAGAGATTGGAATGATGAAGAACATAGCAATTTATAGAAAATTGATCATTCGAATGACAGGCCAGGATCAAAAGATCAACGGATGGTTGAGATCGATTGATTAGACATGCATTATGATAATTGTTAGTAGTGACATGAGTGATACAAATTAGAAATAGAATTAAAGATTAAATAAATGATTTAATCTTCAAGTTTGGTATTCAAAAATAGAAGAATTATCTTTGCATGACAAAAGATAAAGATGGATTAAAGCAACTCTTTGTTCGAATGCACGCACAAGATTTAATTAATTAAATAGGAATATTTAATTAATCTACATGTACATGCAATTAATTAATCTACATCATATTTCAACTATAATTTATCCTTCTTCTTCGAATATTTGATGATTGGAGATGTATTTTTGCTTTGAATACTAATATGGATGAACCCAAATCTATAGAGGAGGCACTAGGTATGATAATGTAGAATCCTGGAAGATGGCTATGGATGAAGAAATGGAATCTTTGAAAAATAATGATACATGGGATCTTGTACCATTGTCTGAAGGACAAAAACCTATTGGTTGCAAATGGGTGTTCAAGAAAAATATTGGTTCAGATGGAGGTATTGAGAAATACAAAGCAAGGTTGGTTTCAAAAGGTTACTCTCAAGTTGAGGGTGTTGATTATTGTGAGATATACTCTCCTATTGCAAAAATGACATCCATTATATTTTTGCTTGCTATTTCTGCTACTTATGATTTAGAGGTTGAGAAAATGGATGTGAAAACTACTTTCCTTCATGGTGACTTGGAGGAGGATATTTATACAACACAACTAGAGCACTCTATGGTGAAAGGTAAAAGTAAGTTGGTTTGAAAATTGAATAAATATTTGTATGGCTTAAAAAAAGTCCTAGGATGTGGTACCCAAAATTTGATACATATGTGTTGAGTTTGGGATTTGAGTGTTCTAAATAAAATCATTGTGTTTATTATAAAAGTGTTGGTGATCATTTCCTATTTATTGCATTATATGTTGATGATATGTTATTTATTGGCAAAGGGAAAGGTATGATTTTAGAACTGAAATCTCAACTTGCTGCTAAATTTGAAATGAAATACCTCGGTGCAACTAGACACATTCATGGGATGGAAATTAAAAGAGATAGAGTGAACAAAAAGCTATGGCTTGGCCAAAGTAAGTATGTTAATTCAATTTTATAGAGATTTAACATATGCAGGATTGTAGACCATTCCCCTTTTTGTTGGAAAAAAGTTATCCATTTCAGATTGTCCAATGTCTCCATTAGAAATGGAAGACATGAGAAAAGTGCCTTACTAGAGT
The DNA here is from genome assembly GCA_007258455.2 of Sequoia sempervirens. Classification (NCBI taxonomy): domain Eukaryota; kingdom Viridiplantae; phylum Streptophyta; class Pinopsida; order Cupressales; family Cupressaceae; genus Sequoia; species Sequoia sempervirens. The sequence continues at coordinate 68,773,001 of VDFB02000003.1, read as the reverse complement.
GCAGTTAGAAGTTTGATGTATGCTATCATTTGTACTAGACCAAACATTTCCCAAGCAGTGGGAGTTATTTTCAGATATATGTCTAATCCCAGTAGAGTTCATTAGGATGTAGTTAAAAGAGTCTTCAGATATTTGTGTGGTACCTTAGATTATTCCTTGTGTTATCATAGTAATATGAATTAAGAATAAATTTCCCTTGATATTCATGGTTATGTGGATTTAGACTATGCAGGTAATATTGATAGCAGACGATCCACTAGTGCTTATGTGTTTACTTTATTTGGTGGTGCAATTAGTTGGATGAGTAAGTGACAGGTTGTGGTTTCTTTTTCCACTACTGAAGCAGAGTATATGGTAGCTACTCATGCTTGTAAAGAAGCCATTTGGCTTAAGAAACTGTGTTCACATATTGGAATAAAACAAGGTGTGGTGACAATTTATTGCAGCAGTTAGAGTGCAATATGTCTAGCCAAGAACCCAAAATTTCATGCCAGGACCAAGCACATCGATGTACAATATTATTTTGTTCGAGATATGGTTGAAGCTGGTAGGGTGAAATTGGTTAAGGTAGAGACTTTGATGAATTTTGTAGATTCTTTAACTAAGACTATGACCACAAAGAAATTCAGATGGTGTTCAAATATTATGGGCCTTTTGGCCCCTAGCAATTAAGAGACAATGTTTACTCCCTCTCGTTGCTCTTGCAAGGCATTTGAAAAGTGGGAGATTTGTTGGGAAATTATATCTCAACCTTGTAATTATATATGATTTATTATTGATAGGATGTATATATATATATATATTTCCTAGTTACACTGATAAGTGTATACAATGGCAGCAAGGGGGCAGAGTGGGCTGCATGTGAACAATGTTTTGTTAAGTTTTTCAAGAAAATCCTAAAATGACTGACATAGATTAGATAAATCATACATTGTAAATCTATACCATTAATTATTAGGTTTTATATCTAATGTTGGATATTTATTGGCTTGTCTTTCCCTAGAATGTAACTCTACTTTATGAGGGCATTGTATTATAGTTGTGGGAGAGAGAGACAGTGATGTATTTTGAGAGTCTGATAGTATTTGTGTTGTCTCTTGATCTCTGAGTGGTGATACTCCTATGAGAAGCTTGCTATGAAAGTATATTGTAATCTTTGTGATTTACTAAATAATATATTGGGAAGCTTTTAGAGTGTGGGGTTTTTCTCTCGAAAGGGCTTTCCCCACATAAATCACTTTGTCATAGTATGCATGATATTTATGTTTATTTCTATTTAAAATTTTGTAACTATTAAAGATCTGTAAAGTTTTGCATTATTCTCCTCTCAAGATTAGTGTAGGAACATTAGTACAAAAACAACATGTGATTGAAAAAACTACTAGAAACTACTTATAAATCACTAAACATGGTCGTGTGACCAGTAGTAGGTTATTGCCAGTCATTTATAATGCGGCTGAATTGATGAATAAACCATTTTTAGTCTTTCTATTGATCGATTTGGTCATTGGTTTAGTCATCTGAGTGATTGACTTGCTCATTAATTTAGTCATTTGATTGATCAATTTGGTCATTGATGTAGTCATTAATTTGATTGATTTGGCAATGTGTAATTTAGTCATTGATTGTTTTAAACTAGTCAATTATTCAGTCATTTTTTTATTCACTGGTATATTTTGTTGTTAATTTAGTCATTGATTTATGTTAATTGGTCACTTATTTAGTCATTTTATTCACCGATTTTCATCCATTGGTAGTGTATTTAGTCATTAATTTTAATCAATTTTTTGATCAATTTGGTAGTTTATTTAATTGTTTTGTTCACTAATTTGTGTCAACTAGTAGGTATATTGATACATTGTTTATTAATTGCATAATCATTATATTTAGTCATATTTATTCACTGGTTTTTGTTAGTTGGTAGTATATTTAGTTAATTGGTAGTTTATTTAATTGTTTTTGTTCACTAATTTCTACCTATAAGTTCTGGAAATAATACAATGTTTTAATTAAGGTTTAAGCATATAAAAACACAAAAAAGCATAATCGATCATTCATTTTCACATAATGAAATGACTATTAAGAAGGAAAAATACCAAAATTTTATTGAGGAAATGTGTTCTTACAACAGATACAAGACGAAAATGTGTCTTTGCTTTGAAAAATGTACTATTATAAACTGTGTCTCTCAATGTTGTGACTGAGAAAACTGAGTTACAATGTCTTTTTTGGTTATACAAGATATTACAATTTTGATGACAATTCTATGTTGCAACTTATTTGCAATTGCACATACATGTATGTTGCACTCTCTGCAACTTTCCCTCTTCTCTACACCTCTTTATCTACTCTATATTTACTTTTTTTTGTACCCCTATTCTCTGCATCTACTACTTACATAGCAACATATCCCCTTGTCTATAATGCATAGCTTGAATGATCAAAACCCAAACAAAAAGAAAAAAAACATAATCAAGGGGTTTTACATTACAGGTGTAGTAAGATAGAAGATTCTTTGTTCTACTCATAGAATGTACACCCAAATCAGATTTTCTAGTTTTTGTTTGGGTTCAACTTATTTAGGCTCAATACATTCTTTGTCTGCAACTTCACTCTTTGCACTCTATTGTTGCTAACCCTTTTGCTCTTTTGTACTTACGACTAACACTGTGATTTTTTCAAATATTTTAGTGGCCACCATACAAAGGTCCCTTGTTTCTCTTTCAGATGAACAACTCCATCTATTTTGTCTGGATGGGGAAGGGGTATGTTACTTGAGATTTGTAAAATACATACATTTGCATCTCATGTTCCTTTCAAGTTGACTCCATGTACAATATATAGTGAGTGAATACACCCAATGCCCACAACAACACCATCATGCAGATCCAACACCTCAATTGTATCCCCTTCTTGGATTTTATCAATAAATGTATTTAAAAATTAAAAAATACACATTATATTATTTTTGACAGTTGTATGTAATGTCTTATGTCTTGGAACAAATCAATTTTTGTATGCTCTTTTATAAAAAACTCTATTACAACTAATTTCTAAGCTTCCATATGTAAGTTATATGTTCTCCCTTAATTCCATAATCTATGTATACTATCTAATTACACTTCACTACTATTCTAACCAACTTCTATCAAATAGGTAATGATAACCCTTATTTACAAACAAAACAACAATTACTTACTTGAATAGTGCTTACTTGCATGTGGTTTCATAGCACTCACTTCCAATTCAGCACGACTACCACTATGAATATCATGTGCATGCTCTTCGAGCTCATCATCATAACCACTATCAATGCCATTATAGAGATTAAGTTTTACAAATTTGCAGAGAGTTCTATTGACAGGGCCTTTTTCATTTTTTCCTTCTTTCATATAATTGCTTTGCATCATGTGGTTTAATCATCATGCAAAAATTAATATAAGTCAAGTAAAGAATGCAAAAGCTATAAATTTTTGTCCAAAAGAAAATTTTAAGCATGAAGAATGACAAAACATTGGGACAGATAACTAACAATTATTATATTCCTTACCTAAAATTTAGGACAACTAAGATGACTGTGTTGTGCATTCTTTTCCACTTAATCACTATCAATATCAGCAGCTTTGTTGACACCATGAAGACATGTTTTTTTTCTTATTTCTTTGATAAAATTGCTTTGCATGTGGTTTAACCATTGTGCAAAAAAATATACAAAACATTCAATAGTCAAGTAAAGAATGCAAGCTATAAATTTATCCAAAAGAACATTTTCTGGATCACTCCAACAATAAAGAAACTGGGTTGGATTCTCTTAAGCATTTAATAGTCAAGTAAAGAATAAAAGCTATAAATTTTTCCAAAAGAATTTTTTTTGGATCACTCCAAAAATAAAGAAATTGGGTTGGATTCTTCTACGCTCATATTTCAATAATCTATGTATTAAGAGGCATTTGCATATAGAACTGCCAAACAAGAAGAAATGAAATCAATAGAGCCTCTTACCTCATCTGAATCCATGGATTTATTATGCTCATTCCATACATAAACTATAGGGTTAATGAATTCAACCAACTATGTAACTTGCTAATTGAGACTAAATATGCAATTCATTACCTTTTGGTACCCTAGTTCATTTGAGTTGACATGATCTACAGAGGCTCATACTGGGCATTGAATGGATGGTTGTGAAATATTTGTTGACGAACTAGATTTCAACTTCATCCTACTCTTATATTTACTAACATCTAGTGCTTCCATATAATTGACAATATCTTCTGTGCCTGCTTCTCTATTACTATTTTCCACCTAAAATATAATGTCAATTTCAACATATAGTCAATTCAATAAAAAATTGAAATAAATAACACAATGTAAATTAAACCAAAAATCCATTCACTTACTACAATTTTTTCCATTTTGGCATGCAACCTGCCTCAGCCAAATGTATATTCAACCCTCGCATTATCTCTTGCTCTCTTTCCTCTGTTACTCTTTGCCAAATATTCTTTGGAATGCATACTTTCTCTCAATACCTACCACCCTTTGGTAGATAGACTGGAGTCGAACCTCTCTTTTCCCAACATGATTGTTTTTCTGCAACTATATCTATAATTGCTCATCAAAATTCTCATCCTTTGCTTGTAATATTGTAGACACCTCAAAATATCTCAATGGATCACATTGGCTAACTAACATCATTTCATCCTCAAACCCATCCTCTTTTCACTTGTTTAATTAAATAAGCCTAATTATTTAATTAAATGCCTCATTTTCACATATTAATCTAATTGAACTAATTGGGTTAATTCACCCCTTCTCACACTGACATTTCATTTGATTTAATTAAATAATGCAAATTATTTAATTTTAACCCTAATTACTCTTATTTAATTAAAAAAACTAAATTATTTAATTAAATATCATATTTGCATCTCCTTTTCATTAAATAAATCAATAATTTAATGAATATCCTCACATTCCTCATCTTTCACATTCAAATTTAGTTTTAATTAGCTAAATTTCTAATTTCCCTCTCATCCACTTGCATAGGGAATATTCCAAAAGAATATTCTCGTATTTTCCTCCAAAAAAAGGTAATGATTACTCCAAACAAACTTTGAAACAACTTTTTAAAGTTGTTGCAAATTGTGTTTGTTTGCATGATTGTGAGCCCTTGATCTTTCCTTGATCAATGTGATCCTTGATTCTCATCCATTGATGAGAATCCTTGATCCATGTTTCATCCCCCTTTCATTTGTGACCATTGACAGATCAAATCAATCTCATCCATTGCTTTTTCATTTGATCTCCATTAAATCAATTATTTAATGAATATCATATAAATCCCGTAATTTGTTTTAATTATCAAATTACTAACTCTCCCACTTGCAAGGGAATATTCCTCCTTTGTACATTCCTCCAAAAGGGGAATATTCCTTCCCATTTTTCTTAATTAAACTTTGGTTGTTCATAATGTCAAGCCTTGTGTCAATGATTCCAATTTCCCCATCTTTTGCTACGCTATCATTGACACAAGGCTTGACTTCATCTATGATTCAATCAATTCCATCCCTTGTGCCATGTCAACCTTTAACATCTAGTCTTGTAACTAGGCTAGGAACCAACCTTGGTCTCACTTAATGTCTAGGAACAAACATAGTTGTGGGTATTCACAACACAACCATTCCATTAACCGCCAACCTTCCCCAAAACATAATTTGGACACCAACATTTGGAAAACCACTTACATTCCATGATGCCACAATAATCTTGACATTTTGAGTGCAATCATCTTCATCCCTCAACACAAATACCCCAAGTGTGCCTAACGTTACACAAGGTAATGTGAACCAAGTACCTCAAGTAGGACAACAAGGGTAAGTTAAAACCCTCACACAAATTCAACCCTTGACAAGTGGTTCCAACAACCCCATTGACACATCAAAACAAGTGGTTACCCAAGCTACTCAATTCAATTCACCATCCATATCAAACCCATTTATCATCAATCCAAATCAAAAAAATACCTTGGTTATGAGTCCCATCAACCATGGTAATACCTTGATCACACCTCAAATACAACAAGGGAAACCCCTACCCATCGATCAAGGGAACCCTTTCAATCAGTTACAAGGTCTGAATGTGCCATTACCATCACAATATCTAATGGCATCATCATCTTTCCCCATGGTCCCTCTCACCATGCAAAATCAAATGTAACCTCAAACTTACATTCCTCCATCTCAATCCACCATCCTATAAGGAATTTTAAACCATGGGAAGCCCCAACCTCTCATCAACAATCTATAACACACACAAAACATAAACACCCAAAACCCATGGTAGATGTCTCAACAATCAAACAATCTTGCATTGCAAGCACATGCCTTAGATTTACAACAAGCACAATAGGCTTATTAGCAAGCCATCCAACAACAACAAATCCAACAAGAATCCTTAGTAGCATAATGCCAACAACAAGAAGCCTTAGTAACACAATAACAACATCAAGCAACCTTAGTAGCATATCAACTACATCAAGCAGCCTTAGCAACACAACAAATCCAACAAGCAACCTTAGCAATGCAACAACAATAATAAGCTCACCAAGCCACCTTAGTAGTGCAACAACAACAACAAGTAGCCCTAGCAGCCCAACAACCCAATAGTATGCCCAACAATAAAAATTGATCACACAACAACAAGGTTCCTATTATAACCCTCAATAGAACATCATCAATCCAAACACGTTAGGAACATATACACCCACATAATCATTACCTTATCCTACACCACCATATACACCATACAACACCTTATCATATCAAAATACCACATACAACTCATTCGTCATCACATAATATGCAACATATGTTCCTCCACCAAACCCACAAGATGATCTAGCATCACGAATTAAGGCGTTGATAAAAGAAATGCAAGACCTTCAAATGGGAAAGACAAAGAATCCCCATACACAAAACTTATGTCCTTATCCATTCAATTGAAACATCACAATGGTACCCTTCCTCCCATCTTTGAAATCCAAAAATTCAATAAATACAAAGGGAGGGGAAATCCTGTAGACCACATCAAAGAATGCAATGTCGTGTATGCAAGTTTCCTACAATGATTCCTATTTAATGCGCCTCTTTCCATGAAGTTTGACAAACCCAACCATGGATTGGTTTTCTCAATTGCCTCTAGGTATTAAAAATTTCCAAGAAATCACTGATAAATTCATTAATCACTTATCATTTAATCTTGACATGGACATAAGCCTAGAAGATTTGTACACTCTTCGACAGAACAAGGCAGAATCTTTTTCCAATTTCTTGCAATGGTGGAGATAAAGAGCTAGTAAGATCAAGTGACCAATTCTCGATGAACAACAAGTGGGAATTATCATAGTAAATCTAAACCCTGATCTATCTTTCCACTTGAAGATGTAGTGCATCACATGTTACAATGAGTTTGTCCCTAGATCCCTCAACATTGAGAGAGCCCTAATCTAATAGGGAAACACACATGTGTATAAAGACAATCACCCATCCACTAGTTTTAACAACAAGCTCTGCTATTGGGACAAGAACAAGAATGTTACTAGTGATGGTGTTGTTGATGCAAAGTTGGTATTAATTACTCCTAAACAAGAAAACACCCAACCCATGAACACACAACAACTATACGCACAACCCCCAAACAATCAACCAACGATCAATACTACAAACACTCAACGTGGACACCAAAGAAAAAATAGTGCTCCTAAATGACAATTCACTTCCTTAGGGGAACCTATGGAGGATGTGTTGAAACAGTTGATATAGTCTAATCTTATCACACTCCCAATTTTTTTAAATTATCAAGAGCCACAAGTCAAACCTCATAGCTATAGAGATGATCATTTTTGTGAATTTCACTGCAACAAAGGTCATAACACACAAAAAATTTTTAGACTCAAACATCTGATAGAAGATCTTATTGAATAAGGAGGCATTCATGTCAATAAAAAATATAGGAATGAAAATCTAAAAAATTACACAAACCCTATGCCTAATCAACAAAAGCAAAAGACTCAGGAAAGCATCAGCCTCAAAAAACCTAAACAATACTTGTGATACCATTGTGGGACATATTTAGTTATCACAACATGGGGAGTTAGGCATGTATCAAGATACTATTTTAAAACAAGGTCCAAACCCATCAACAATGTTTAGCACTATTTTATACTGTAATGACATCAAGTAGATATTAGATTGTGATATCTCTCCCACATATGACTCAATGATTGGGCATGTTGAAGAAGTTCCAAACAAGTTAGAAATATCCCTTGTTGCACACATACCCACAAACTATTGTGAAAAATCTTTTACCGATAATGTATCATCCACCCAAGGATCATGTAAAGAGGACGCTCTTGAGGATAACAAAATTTATTCTAAATCAAGTCAGGATCAAGAACCCCTATCCCCAGAGTTTCACCAAGAGCTAAGGGACATCTTCCAAACCATGTTAAACTCCAAAGATGTCCCTAATATGACTCTTGAGATGTTTATTTCTGATGGACACGTAAATATTCTTCATCCAAAAGATGAGTCTCCCACTCTTGATATTCCTACACAAGAATAAGCAGCGATCGAGATTCTTGATTCTTACAGTGATTGTGCATCATCGACATATTTTGAAGTAGTATCAATAGAGAATGATATCATAGAACCAGAGCAAACAATTCATATTCTTAAACAACAGGAACCCATAGCAATATCATGTATTCATGACAAGTCATATTCAGTGGCTATGGATAAGAGGATACATTATCAGGGAAAAGGATTAGGTATTAACAATACCTTCACAAAACTAGGGGCAATCTTGTCTACAACAAACATCAACCTATGGGGCACAAAGAATCCTTATGATGAAAATGTTGTCAACACTACAACTAGTTGTATCATGAGTTGGCATTCACCCATCATCTCATACACAAATTGGGACCAATGTAAAAGAAGAATTACTATCAAAGAAAAATGAAGATCATCAAATAAAATGAAGCAGTAAAGAAAAAAGGACAAAGAAAATACAAATTGATACCAAATAAAAATAAAGAAAATCATCCCTCAAAAACTCCATTAGTCAAAAAAACTATGGGGAAAAATAAAAAAGGGAAATATATCCATCAAAAGAGTCCTCAAATACAAAATTAGGCTTCTCAAGCAAGGAACAAAGTATATCGAGTGGTTGGTACTAATTCCATGAAAACCTCCATCCCCACCCATCATCACTCATCTTCCCAAGTTTGGAGAGTCAAAGGTTCCAAACTATGAACCAATTCATCTCATATTCTTTCATGCATGACACCATACACTCCATTCACAATATCCAATTATTGAATTGACCATGTAATGGTAGCTAACCTTCATCATAAGGATTCAAAAGGTACTTTATCGCGATGTGCACACATAGATAAGGTTAATTTTGGTATCCACAAGGAAGATAAAAGTTCTTCAAGCTTGCACTCAAGTGCTTGTATCTTATCAAAGAAACTTCTTCAGGCATGATATCATTAGCATGTTATGGCAGTGGCCTCTACATCAATACCACCAAGTGATTCAACATGAGGGTAAAGTCTTCAAAAAAATCAAAAAAAAATAAAAATCAAGAAAATAGTAAAAATAAAAATCTTCCTCTAGTGAAAACCACTATGATGGTGCTTTGGGAAAGTACTATGATGAAAACTTCACAAATAGGTGTCATGAGTAGAATCGAGTGTCTATATGATCCTTCTTAGATAGAAGCATCTCATCCTTGTCATGATAAATCCAATGTTCCTGCCATCTATCCAATCCAAATTTATCCAAAAATTCTATTTCATCTTGATCTTGAAAAATATTCAGCATATGCTTCAACTCTACTCATGGAAAACTTTTGACAGGATCTTTACCATTTTATCTTGTGGAGTCCCATAGCCCATATCTTGTATGATCAAACTTTGTCAAAATATTTGCATATACATTACCTCTCTTGGTTATCATTGCATTATGAAGAATTTCTAGACACTAGGGCCAGGTTATTGCACTCTTGTTTTCAAATAACTCTTGATCCATGTCTTATATCTCACAACATGACATCAACATCATAATCTAGGTATCATTTTCCTCAAAATCTCATCAAAAATCCCAAAAAAATTCATAAAACATTCATTAGAAAATCCAAAAACATCCAAATCCTATATAGCTAAAATCCAAAAACATTTAGAAAATTATAAAGTCAAAATCCAAAACATCCAAAATGCATCAAAATCCCTAAAAAGGTCGAACATTGAAAATCCAAAATCTATGCCCTGTCGAACTACATCGTCTTTAAGCTTGAACATAGGAAAGGAAATCATTGATGTTCCCTAAGACACCCTAGGTCAGTCTTTTAGGAGTTCATCATAATCGTCTGACATTCAATCACCTATGCATTTCTCATCTTGTAAATAGATTGAGTCAGTCAAACTACGTGGTCTCTGCATGTATAACGTAGGCAAGGCTTATCTTTGATCAATGCCTAGGATAGGTCTTTTAGGTTAGGTCATTGGTCAAGTATTCTCTCAAAGATCCCTAAAAATTCAAATATTCAAAAACCCCTAATACATTCAAATATTAGAAAACACAAGAATTTGAAAATTGAAAACTGCTAAACATCAGAAAACATTCAAAAGCCCTAAAAAGATTCAAATATTAGAAAACCCCTAAAAATTCAAATATTCAAAAAACCCTAAAAAATTCAAATATCTCAAAATTCTTAAACATTTAAAAAACTGAAAAACATAAACATTCGCATTAACTTTCAAAAAGACTCAAAAACAGCCTCAAAACATTTCAAAATACCAAAAACATTGAAATATTCCAAAAAATCCAAAACCCATCCATCCCATCTCACTTTCACCTGAAATAAACCTTCATCGATAATAAATCAGTTGTCATCTTCAACCTTTGGTAAAACAAGTTGAAAACAAGTATCACAAGTTGTAAAGTGAGAACCTAAGTGTCAAAATCTAAAGTCTAGATCATAGGTAAATGAAAAAATGAAGTTTGTATCAGTGGCTCATCATAGCATCATCATCCTAAATCAAACCTTTTGATCAACATATCCTAGGATGTATCTATCCTGTGATGGATATTAGTATTAGAAATCATCTTAGCTAAATTAAACTAGGAAAGAGATATAGGTAACAATGACTGTTTATCTTTGATCTTTTCTTTTGATTTATCTTAATGGCCCATTCCAAGGACCTCTTGATGATTTATGTCAAAAGGATTTAGAGAGAAATGAATGGGGCATCGATCATTATCTTTCATTTTTTGTGCTTGTGGGTATTCTTGTAAAATAATCTTGGCACATACTTGCTTACTTGTGTGTAGGGAAGTTGTTTGGAGTAGATTGTGGACTATTGTGTATGCTTTGGTCCGATATATTCTAAGCTTCTAAACTACATTCTGATGAGGTTTTAGTATTTGAAGGTGTGAATAATAACTATCCTATCTATTTATAGAGTCAAATTCCATAACACTACATACAACGCCATCCTAGTTATCAATACCTTTATGCATCATGTCTATGTGTTGTATCAAAAATAAGGAATTGCAAAAAATCACAATGCCAAGATATGAGCAAGTCATCATCATCATCTCTCACCATCATCATCTAATAAAGTCTTGATGCATCATGGACTTGTTGGAATTTTTGAATCAATATCAAAATCAATGGTCAATCCATTCATCTTATTCGTCTTATTCTTCTATCTTTACTAACAATTCCATCCAAGCACCAAATCTATGTGATCTACATCGAAATATACATGAGGCTACCCATAGTTGATGATTGTCTATACATCATGAAATTTGTCAACATTAATACCTGAGCTATCATGATAACAATCCCTCTTCCATTGGGGCACAATGGGGCATCTATATCATCTCTACCTCAACAAATTACAAAGTTGTGGCTCTTTGATTCAATGTCTAATTTTCACCTATCGTGAGCCTGATTGGAATACTTTATTCCACAATCAATCTCTCAAGGGGCCAGCCAACCATCTTTCAATCATATCGATATCAAATCATCTAACAAATTTTGTTCCTAGCCTTGCTAGAAAATATCTATCAATCTATCAAATCAATCATCATTGGGATATATCTTTCCCTACCAATCCTCATGTTATTCAACACAGTCCTTGCATTGTTGTGAATCCTCAATAGTGTTATCAATCAATCAATTATATCAATCAACTTTAGCTTGGCTATCAACATCTCAAAGAGATCATCGATATCCATTTTTGCATCATCATCAACATCAAAATCAACATTAGTCTTTGAACAAATGCAACAAGTACATTGCTTCAAAGAGGGGAAAAATATAGACACCTAAAAAATGTCTCAATGGATCACATTGGCTAACTAACATCATTTCATCCTCAAACCCATCCTCTTTTTTCTTGTTTAATTAAATAAGCTTAATTATTTAATTAAATACCTCATTTTCACCTATTAATCTAATTGACCTAATTGGGTTAATTCACCCCCTCACACTAACATTTCATCTAATTTAATTAAATAATGTAAATAATGTAATTTCAACCCTAAGTTCTCTTATTTAATTAAATAACCTAAATTATTTAATTAAATATCATATTTTCATCTCCTTTTCATTAAATAAATAAATAATTTAATTAATATCCTCACATTTCTCATCTTGCACATTCAAATTTAGTTTTAATTAACTAAATTGATAATTTCCCTCTAATTCACTTGCATAGAGAATATTCCAAAGGAATATTCTCCTATTTTCCTCCAAAAAAAGGTAATGATTACTACAAACAAACTTTGAAACAACTTTTTAAAGTTGTTGCAAAGTGTGCTTTTTTGTATGATTGTGAGCCCTTGATCTTTCCTTGATCCATGTGATCCTTGATTCTCATCCATTGATGAGAATCATTAATCCATGTTTCATCCTCCTTTCATTTTTGACCATTGATAGATCAAATCAATCTCATCCATTTCTTTTTCATTTGATCTCCATTAAATCAATTATTTAATGAATATCAAATAAATCCCCTAATTTGTATAATTAAAACTTTGTTTTAATTATCAAATTACTAATTCTCCCACTTGCAAGGGAATATTCCTCCTTTGCACATTCCTCCAAAAGGGGAATATTCCCATGAAATATTCCTTCCCCTTTTGCACAATTAAACTTTGATTTAATTTACAAACTATCTATTTTCTCACCCATGAGAATATTCTAAAGAATATTCTCTCTCCTCCAATCATTTGAAAAAGGGATATTCTCAATTGGCTTTTTGAGTAAGCTAAACTTGTGACTTCTTGAGCAACTTACCTTATGACCTATGTGTGTAGGTCAAAAGTGTGTTTGTTTGGAACAAATGAGAAAACTTGATTAAATCTCATCTTTCATTCTCATCTGTTGATGAGAATCCATGATCCATGCCTCTTCTTCCTTTTATCCTTGACTGTTGATTGATCTTTTTTATCTCAACCCTTCATTTCTCATTTTCTTTCCTATAAATAAAACACTATTTGGAGACAAATGGATCCATCTTTCAATTGCAAACTTATGTTGTTGAATTCACTTACACTCACACTCATACTTTACTCACATTTGGCATATTTTAGTTCATTTTTAGTTGCATATTAGCTTTAAACTTCCATTAATGGCTTCCATGATAACATAGATGCATACATTTAGCTTATTTGTTAATTAGGATTTTAATCTCTTTAACCTTGCATACATTTAGAGTAGATTTCCATACACCCATATCAATCATCTTAGCATAAATCATGTTAAAATAGGTTGCATCATATTCATTTAGCTTTAAATCATGTTTTCATACACATCTATCAATGGTTTCATCAATTTTCATCAATAAATGATTGAAACAAGCTCATTATCTAAGGGATTGGGAAAGGGTCACCATTACAGATCAATACGACACCTCCCCCAATAGGATAAGTTTCAATGTCTTAGATTAGAGGTTTTTCAAGCTTTCATGATTTAGAATGTTAGTTTTAATGGCTTCTTTGTATTTTTTATAGTGAATGATCTTATTTGGATTAATGCTTAGTGGGTTAAATATGCCTCAAATTCATATGGATTGAGTGTAGTTAACCTTCACTATGTCATTGGACACAAATATTTTCTAGAGATTTGTCCACTAGTAGTCTCAAAATCATTTTCCATTTTTTGTATAACATTTTCCACAGCTCATGGATCTTGCTCTACAAAATTTGAATTGCAAATATCCAAATGGGCCCTACATCTTACACCCAACTTGGTGGCCCACTTTGCAGCATTCATCCCAATGGGATCACCATCTCTGGATACCTCAAGCAAGAATGGATTCTTTCCTTCTAATTTTCTCTCTTTTGCATTCCTCTCTTTAGATCTGTACAAATATCAACTCAATCTTTATCTTTTGAAAAAAGCATCCGCATCTTCTATTAAATTACCACTACCAATATTTGTAGGTGATCCACTAGTTCCATCAAAAGTTCTAGATGCAACAAGTGCACTCTGAGGCACAACAGATGCAAGCGGTCTCTCTTCATGAATTTCATTAACCAAAACTTCACGCTCCTTGGCCACATTAGGTGTGGCATGAGTAGGTAGGTCAGTACCATTCTCTGCAAATTCCACATCATTAAATGCATCCTTTAATGTTGAAAAAATCTTTTGCAAACCTGTTGTTCCTTTGCCCTAATTTTTTTCAATAATCTCTCTTAGACTTAGTCCTAAGAGATCATCACAATGTTACACATCACCATGTGCTATATTAGGCTACATATCACCATGTGCTATATCATGTTGCACATCACCATGTCCTATATTAGGTTGCACATCACCATGTGCTATACCAAGTTGTACATCATCACAACTATCATTTTCACCAATTACATTTGTTGAATCACAAAAGTGTCAGCTTCTACAAGATGGCGGCACTATATCTTGTCTTTCCTTTTGTCTTTTCTCCATATTTTCTTTGCACTCTTTTTGGTGCCTATAAAAATATATATCATATTATGTCTTATATATGTAAAGCTCTTTCCTATTAAATTTCATTAAACATTATTAAACAAATAATATACTACTTAGTGGATTTACAACTTTCCTCTTGAAACCAAGACTCAAAAAGTATTCATTATTCTTGGCCACTTTTTCAGTATGTAGGCACTCATATTCTATCACTGGAATTTTAGCATTATGATCACTATCATATAATTTTCCCCTTATAGTCCTTGTCTTCATTCCCTGAAGTAAAAATAAACAATAATCTATAAATCAACAACTTGAATCAATAAAACTTTATTGAGTTCATAAGTTGATAACTATTGAAACTTAAAATAGAATTCAGTTTATAGATTAAAAATAATTTGTAGTAAAAAATCAAGAATATATTTACAATTACAAGTATCAGAAAAAAATTCCTTAGGGATATATTCACAAGAGGAGAACTCATAAAAAAATAACACAAGCAGGATGAAGGAAAAATATAGTCTAGTTCACCATGAGGTGTGTTAAAACCTTAAAATTTTGCCTACTTCCATCATCACAATTAACCTTGAGCTCCATGACACAAGCCTTGACCCTTATATTCCTTTTTATTTTTTACTGAACATATAAATTTTTAGGTCTAACTAACATTGAAAGACCTATACAAAGCCAAAAATTCATCATATATACTTAAGCAAAAAAATGTCCATCTAAAAACATTCCAAATTCCTTAACATTTTGTTACCGCAATCCCTCAGTAGTAATCTAAACCCTTAGTAGGCTGGAGGTGTGTAATAGACAACATGAAGATATTTACCACCATACTGTAGAAGTATTATGATGAGGATGTGGTTGGGAGGTATGAGAGAATTTAAATACATCATAAACCACCATACTGTGAGAAGGAAAAATGAAGGGTGCAGTATAGCGAGGCATAACCCGCTATCCCATGAGGAAGATCATAAAGGCATGCAGTAGGGCGGTATGAACAACTATACCATAGAAGGATGTGATGAAGCATGTGGTATGGAAATAATTCATATGTGATCATTAATGTAAACCCTAGTACCATGGGTTAAACAATTCAAGCTTGTGGTATAGAGGTAAGGATCCCGCTACCCAACGATGAAATTCAAAGAAGCATGTGGTATAGCAGTTTATACCCCTCTATCCTACAATTGTTATAGAAAGTGGCAGTGATAAAGCAGTATTAAATGCATGAATCACATCAATTGTCTGATCTCATAAAATCAATGGTGCATGTTCAAACTCAAACTATGAGAAAAAGATTTGGCATAAGGTTGATATTAATATTGACATGACTGAGCTCAAAGGCCATTAAACCAAGAATTTGATATTCTCTTTGCACTCATTTGCAAAAATTATTGTGTGGGGAGTTGGGAGTTCTAGGAGGTTAAGCTCTACAACCATCATAACCCGGGTAAGTGCACAAAACTCTTGTGAATTAAGTTTTACAAGTACAAGATTGTTTGGAATTCTTAATTTCAGAATTATAGAAGTAAGATAGTTAAACTATGAATTAAGTTTTACGAGTACAAGATTGCTTGGAATTCTGCATTTCAAAAGTATAGAAGTAAGATAGTTAAACATCATGCCACCCAAGAAGAAAGAACTTGAAACTAAAAAGGAAGAATCTAAGGTTAAAAGAAGGTCCTTACAATAGTATATCATGGATATACTCCCTCAATCAATTGAGAGAGGATTTAAAATTTTTTTTAATGATGTGGCTCATGGTTGTAGGTATTCCCTTATCCCTATCTCCAGGTGGGAACTATTCTGGTACGTTTATGACAAAAGGGAGGGAAAGATTCCAGTGTCAAATCCATGGGAATTAGATTTGGCCAAGTTAATTGTCCCAAATTTTTTTATAGATGGAGAGTTCATCAGAGTATTAGATTAGAGTTATCATCCTGCTACTAGGTCTATGATATTTCTAGATGGTTCAACATTAGTTGTGTTGACTAAAGTGGCCATTATTGAATGTTTTGACCTAAACAAACAATCCCTGACTAAAATTGATTTAGAAAGAAGTAAAGAAGAATATAATCAATTGAGGAAAACCCATAGAAGTGATGAAGTCCCCATTTACATGAAAAGGGGTGTGAACAATAGGTTGATTCATATATCCCCTTCTGTTGCTGAACCATTTGAAGTATGAGATTTCCAATTCTATTTCAAGAAAACATACTTTTCTCTCTTTCAAGTAATTGGGATAGATGCAAAAGAGTGAATGCCAGTTAGTTTAATGATGATGGCTATGAGGATCCAAAACCTTAAGATGAACATTGAATATGATTTTGCCTCATATCTTGAGAAAGCATTACATGAAGGATTTTTGTAAGTCAGGGAAAATAGAGCCCCCATAACATTCAGGCAATATTCTTTGTTGTGCCACCTGATATTATACCAGAATAAAGATAGATGGACCAAAAGGATGTGTTTGGGTCAGATTGAAAAGTAGGGGAATTTTCTTCTAGTGCAACTATGGTGTTATATATGGGACAATAGATGTAAGAATTCAAATTATGTGATATTCCATGATGACTTTGTGTACAAAATTATGAGAGTTCTTGGCCGCTAACCACCAAGAATACACACACTTGTGCTACAATTGTTAAAACCTTTGGATTTGAAACCTGAGCAAGGCCATACTCATAACTTCGGTGATTGGTTTTTTCTACCACATACCACAATTATCAAGATTTATGGGTGCCCACAAGCCCCACATATACTGCCAAAGTTTGTCCCCCTTTGGTTAGCCTTTTTAGAGTTCATGTGGCAGATTCTATGGATAGAAAAGGATGTCATGAGTAAAAAAAGGAAGGGTACATTACTACCCAATTTGACAACATGTTGGGAACTATCAATGGGATCAAATACACTTGAAGAGTTGCAGAATTATCTAAAAACAAGGTACTCTTTACAGTCTGGAAAGGAAAGAGCTTTTTACCTTGAGAGTCACATGAATTTTGTAAGACACACCATCCTTACCAAGGCTATGGTTACTCACTAGATTGATTATGAAGATGTAATCATAAATTTTTTCACTCCTCAAGAGGTACATATGAGAGGAGGAGAAAATGGGAAATTATGAAAAGGCTTGAGGAAGAAAGAAAGATGAAGAACAATGATTTCTTGGGTTATTTCGTAGAGGAAGCAGATCTTGTCAAGAGGATTGATATGATAATGGATAAGTTTCATGGATTATTTAAGACTACAATAGATACAAGGAGACTTGTCAAATTGTCTACCAAAATTCCAAGTGGTATTATAATTATAGAACCAACTCTAGATACTATTTCAGTATTTCATGCTTCTCTAGGATCACCTCTTGAACAACCACCTTCTAAAAAACAAAAGACACAAGAGATAGACCCACTTGTTTCCTATGAAATAAGTGAGGAGATTGGAGATACAAAAGAAGTAGTTAATGTGTTAAGACATTTCAAGGATGATATTGAAGTGGACCAACCTATGCTTGAAATTGAAGCCCATAGGCTTTAAGCTAGAGCCAATATTGAGGTACAAGGAGAAAGAGAAATGCATGAGGATGACAGGGTAGTTGTAGCTCGTAAGTTCTTAGAAGATGATGAATTATAAATACCCTTGAATTTAAAGACTTTTGGATTAAGATGAAAATGAGAGAGTTTGAAGTGAGGGTTGAAATGAATAAGATGGGAGCTGAGGAATCCTAGCATGACGAGGTAGTAGCCCAAACTTTTAAATAATTAAGGATTGATAATATTGGTGCTAGCCTATAAGAGGTTAAAGAGATGATTTTGAAAAGTAATATACTTATTGTCCCGGGTATAGAATTAAAGAAAATGTTTTTACTTGATCAAGTGAGAACATGGGAGGACCCAATGTTGATTGATGAGTTTGACTTAGATGAAGGGGTAAGTGGCATAGGGTATAACCCTAAGATTGAAACCTTGGAATTTGGGGCCAAACAAAAGAGTACACAAAAACCAAGGTTACTATATGTAATGCAATAAATGAAAGGGATAGCTATGGTTGAAACATTAAAGGATACATCTCCTTTGAAGCTGCAACCATGACAATGCATTCAACTATGTTCACCAGAGCCACAATTAAGGAGATGGAAGCTAGATTGGGAGAGTACAAAAAGGAACAAAAATTTTTAAATGATGAAGTCAATAAATTGTTCATGGAAAATGTGAAGTTGAAGGAACAATTGAAAGGAGTAGGCCCCTCACAGAAAAAGGAAATAATGTTATACCAATGCCCTCCTACTCCACCAGTTGATAGAGAAAGTGCTTCTACTAAACAAGTGAGCATTCTTAGATAAGAGATTGAAGAGTTAAAGAAAGCCAACAATAAGGGTAAGGAAGGAGTGAATAAGAAAATCTACAATATTTTAAAGAAGGTCTTGGAGCATAGGATAAATCTAATTGTGGATAATTTGGAAAGTGTGTTTGATTGCTATAGCTCACTGACATAGAAAATTGATTAGATGAAAACACATGTACCCATACTAGATCCTCTTTTTAAGAACTGGTAGCCCATACAACATATAGTGATGACCTTGTGCATAATCTACAGAGGATTATTGAGGCTACTGCAGCATTAAAAGCTACAGAGAAGATGGCCAAAATAGTTATAGACGAATTGCAATTTATACAAGGAGAGGACCAAAAGATCATAACAAGAATAGATTCATTTCATACTCTGAATCAGTGGTTTGTGCCAAAACTATTGAAATATGATGACCACTTGAAGGACCTCAATGAATGGAAGAGTGAATTTGGCCAGATTGTTCCACACTACAACACTCGCGTACTAAAGGATGGTGATTTGAGTCTTGACAGGTTTGACTTAATCATGGATGGAGTAATAGCATTGGATGTTGGATATTCTAATTTTATCATGGATGGTAGGGCGTTACTATACAACCAATGGAAGATTCACCTTGAAAATATATTGAAAATTCAAGAATACAAATGGCCACATGATTATACATTGTATGAGTGGGAGTAGAGGTATATGGGTCCTCCCCTGAACAATGGGCCTTGGGGCTATCATAGTGGAAGAACCGCACATTCGGATACACTAATATGGAGAAAGGACCTTGAATAGATCTTCAGTGATCACGAGCACCTTACAGAGATTAAAGGAATATGGTGTCACGAGTGTTGTAGACTTCATTAGTTATCTACTTTCTTTGTTTTATTTTTTAAGAAAAACTAATGTTTAGTTTAGTTTATACGAAGAGGCATGAATTTTGAAAAGGTGTCATATTTTGTAATAGTCTAAAGCTTGTTGCTTCTCTTATAAAAGAGAAACCAAGAACGAATTTTGATATCATCATCATAGGAATTTATAGAAACATATATGAGGAGACTTATGTTATATTGTAATATCTATTTGAAGAAATCAATGGATAAGAAGATTTAATTTGGTGCTCAAATTATGGTCTCAATTATTTTTTGATAATACTGTGTATGATTGGATTTTTTATGTATTTTAGGTTGGAATATAGGGGTATATTATGAATTGGTATCAATTATTTTCTCATAATCATCTACATTGTTGATTACGTTGCATTGCATATCTTTCAAACTCAAAGCATTACTTCACATTGCATAACTAATAACTGGAAGTTGATAGATGACAAATTTTCAATTACAATATAGTTTTTACAAAGTCAACCTAAGTAGTTATGCAATTACTTCACATTGCATAACTAATAACTAGGATAAGTTGCCAATTGCATTTTCTTGTCATGGAATTCCATCAAACCACATTTCTTTGAGGCATTTTTTCAAACAGTTCACTACCTTATCTATGCTACCACATTTTTCATACATATTGTCTACCAAAACATTTTATCAAAAAATTCAATACCTTGTTGCTATGGCTAAAAGCCTAAAACAAGTTCTTTCGAACAAGCTATGAATGCTTGAAAAAAATCTATCAAAGCATAATAGTAAGCAATAACATAGACAAGGTAGTGAACTGGTTGAAAAATGCCTCAAGGAAATGTGTTCTCATGGTGATGGAATGCCATGAAAATCCACAACAATTCGCTTGTCACGGAATTTTTCATGGAATTCCATCACCATGAGACCACATTTCTTTGAGGCATTTTTTCCAAAGTTCATTGCCTTGTCTATGCTACCACATTTTTCATGCATGTCTACCAAAGAATTTTATCAAATAGTTCACTTCCTTGTTTCTATGGCTAAAAGCCTAAAACATGTGATTTCAAACAATCTATGGATGCTTGGGAAAAATCTATCAAAGCATAATAGTAAGCAACAAGCTATGGTATCATGGTTTTTTTGGGTTTTAAACATATTTTTGGCAATTTTGTTGTTTGAAATGGGGAAAATCTTTGTGGTAAGTTTTGTGGATTATTTAATTATAGGATTCTCATAGTTGGTGAAAAAGGTAATGTTCATGAAGGAATGGAAAAGATGCGTAGAGCCTTTGAATTATACATGTATTGTGTAATGACATTGAATCATTTAGCAAACCATTTTTTCTATAGACGGCAATATTTTCTTGTGGAACAGTTGATAGAGACAACTCTCATTTCAACTTACCACCCTCTCATGATATCTCATTCATATTATAATATTGCATGATCTTATCATAGTAAAGGTGATTATGATACCACTGGCCGCTACTACATGGCATCAGTTAAGGAAAGTGAGAGGCCACAAGATTTTGTGGATAGGTTCAATTGAAGTTGGGAGATCTTCAGAGTTCTCTCTCAAATTTTGAAAAGGTTCTAGAGGTCCACCCTGAGAATTGTGAGAGCTTAAAAGTTGTAGGACATATATATGCTCAACAAGGGTAGGAAGAGAATACTTTGGAAATTTTAAGAAAGGAAACTCGCATAGATCAATGTGATGCCCATGCATTTATCAAGATGGCTGACTTATTAATATCGATAGACCCCAGTGCAACCTTAGATTCTCTTAAGATAGAAAATTCTCTTATGAAGAAGAGCATAGAAGAAGTACCCATTGAATTTTTAAACAACATTGGGGTTCTTCATTTTGAGCGTGATGAACTAGAGTTGGATCAACAAACTTTTATGGAGGCATTAGGAAATGGAATTTGGGTTGAATTCATAAATAAAAGCCCCAATGCCAATTCTAAAATGTTTTTTGTGCACTTTAAGGCTATGGAATTCTTCCATCGACTAGAAAAAGGTGGTGTTCCACTTGAGTTACCATGGGATAAAGTCACAACACTATTTAATATTTCTAGGTTGTTTGAATAGCTACATGATACTGAAAAAGAAAATCTTTTATATAGGCCAAAATTATTCAAGCTTCTTGATTATGTGGATGCATATCTACATCTTTCAGACATGGGTTAGGCTCGGCATGAGATCCAAATAAGCCTAGAATTGATTGGGGATGCACTTAAGGTGGAAAAACACTCATCAAATGCTTTATGTATGCTTGGAAACATGGAACTGAAAAATAGATGACTGGCTTAAAGAAAAAGAAATAATTAAAGTAGCATGCCAACTTGCCTTAGCTGATGAAGCAAAATGAAAACTTGATGAAGAATGAAGGATTCATATGGAAAGGAGAAAGAAAGAGGAATAACTTCAGTGGGTGATGCAATAAGAGGAGAAATTTGAACATGTGAAGGAATTATGGAAGAGTAAGCATAAGGACAAGGATGATGACGATGATGAGGTTGGTCAATCTAAGAAGAAATAGAAGAAGGAAAAGAAGAACAAGAAGAAGGATAAGGACCACAAGGCTTATGATTCTTATATGGAGGAACCTAATGTTTCCATGGAAGATGAGGAAAATTATATGAGTGATAAGGCACAAGATGATGCAGAAAATTCCCAAGATCTTCTTGTAGCTATAGGTCTAGAAGACTTTATGATGGCAAGACAAATTGTCTAGTTTCAACAAAATCATGAGGGAGACATGCATACTATAATTTTGAAGATGATGAACCATTGCAAAAATAGAGTCTAAGAGAAGATGATCCATATGATGATGATGTCTAGGATTCTTGAGCTTTAACCAAACCTAGCTCCTATTTTCAAAAAGAAAAATCTCCAAGGCCCATGGGAAAAGAATGATGAGCATTTGAGTTTCAACTTGGTTTCATTTTGAAAAGGGGACATTACATTGTACAAGATCTTTTTAACAAAATAATAATTTAATCCACCTATTTGGGGCTATAAAATAAAAATAGATGAAATAATCTATTTTCAATTATAGGTTCTTTTAATCTAGAATTTGATAGAAAGATAAAGCATAATACATTGAAGGAAACATAAAATGTTCTAAAATAAAGACTAAAATAGGCTGCCCATAAAAAACAAGAAAGAGGAAAAATGAAAAGATAACATAAAGATCATTCATTTGAGGTTTTTGATATGATCTCATTAAACTATGTCAAATGGATTTGGAAGGGACAAAGCATATTTGATTGACTAAAATTTTGAGGTAGCTTATCCGTCATCATTGTATGCATCATCTTCTCTTGGAATCTATTTCTACAATTCACCAATCCTAGAATTGATTGAGGATACACTTAAGGTGGATAAAAACTCATCAAATGCTTTATGTATGCTTGGAAACATGGAAACTAAAAAATAGATGACTGACATAAAGCAAAAGAAACAATTAAAGTAGCATGCCAACTTGTCTTGGTTGATGAAGCAAAATAAAAAGTTGATGAAGAATGAAGGATTCAGATGGAAAGGAGAAAGCAAGAGGAAGAAATTTGGTGGGTGATGCAACAAGAGGAGAAATTTGAACATGTGAAGGAATTATGGAAGAGTAAGCATAAGGACAGGGATGATGATGATGATGAGGCTCGTCAGCCTGAGAAGAAACAAAATAAGGAAAAGAAGAAAAAGAAGGATAAGGACCACAAGGCTTATGATTCTTATATGGAGGAAGCTGATGTTGCCATGGAAGATGAGGCAAATAATATGAGTGATAAGGCACAAGATAATGCCAAAAATTCCTAAGATCTTCTTGCAGCTACAAGTCTAGAAGACTTTGATGATGGTGAGACAAATTATCCAATTTCAACAAAATCACGAAGGAGACATGCATACTCTAATTCTGAAGATTATGGACCATTGTAGAAATAGAGTCTCGAAGAAGATGATCCATATGATGATGATGTCTAGGCTTCTTAAGCTTTAACCAAACCTAGTTCCTATTTTCCAAAACAAAAATCCCCAAGGCCCATGAGAAATGAATTATGAGCTTTTGATTTTCAACATACTAAAATAGGTTGCCTATAAAAAAAAAAAAGATGAAAAATGAAAAGATAACATACAAATGATTCATTTGAGGTTTTTGATAAGATCTTATTTAACTATGTCAAATTGATTTGGAAGGGACAAAGCATATTTGATTGAGTAAAATATTGAGGTAGCCCATCCATCGTCATTGTATGCATCATCTTCTCTTGGAATCTATTGAAACTCAAATTGGCATCATTCATTTCCCATGGGCGTTGGGGATTTTTCTCTTGGAAAATAGGAGCTAGGTTTGGTTAAAGCTCAGGAATCCTAGACATCATCATCATATGGATCATCTTCTCTCAGAATCTATTTCTACAATGGCTCATCATCTTCAGAATCAGAGTATGCATGTCTCATTCGTGATTTTTTTGAAACTGGAGAATTTGTCTCATCATCATCGGAGTCTTCTAGACCTATAGCTGCAAGAAGATCTTGGGAATTTTCTGCATCATCTTGTGCCTTATCACTCATATAATTTTCCTCCTCTTCCATTGAAACATCAGGTTCCTCCATATAAGAATCATAATCCTTGTGGTCCTTATCCATCTTCTTTTTCTTCTTTTCCTTCTTTTGTTTCTTCTCAGGCTGAATAGCCTCATCATCGTCATCATCCTTGTCCTTAAGCTTACTCTTCCATAATTCCTTCACATGTTCAAATTGCTCCTCTTGTTTCATCACCCACCGAATTTCTTCCTCTTGCTTTGTCCTTTCCATCTGAATTCTTCATTTTTCATTAGCTTTTCATTTTGCTTCATCAACCAAGACAAGTTGGTGTGCTACTTTAATTGTTTCTTTTTCTTTAAGTCAGTCATCTATTTTCAGTTCCATGTTTCCAATCATACATAAAGAATTTGATGATTTTTTATCCACCTTAAGTGCATCCCTAATCAATTCTAGGCTTGATGCATTGTAGAAATAAATTCCAAGAGAAGATGATGCATACAATGACGATGGGTAAGCTGCCTCAAAATTTTATTCAATCAAATATGCTTTGTCCCTTCCAAATCCATTTGACATGGTTAAATGAGATCTTATCAAAAACCTCAAATGAACCATTTGTATATTCTCTTTTCATTTTTCCTCTTTCTTGTTTTTTATGTGCAACCTATTTTAGTCTTTATTTTAGAACATTTTATGTTTCCTTCAATGTATTATGCTTTATCTTTCTATCAGATTCTAGACTAAAAGAACCTATAATTGAAAATAGATTAATTCATATATTTTTATTTTATAGTCCCAAATAGGTGGATTAAAATATTTCGTTGTTAAACAAATCTTGTACAATGTAATGTCCCCTTGTTGAAATGAAACCAAAGCTGAAACTCAAATGCTCATCATTCATTTCCCATGGGCCTTGGGGATTTTTCTCTTGGAAAATAGGAGTATAATAATAACTCATGAGGATCTTAATGCCATAAAAGGGGCCACTTAAGTGTTGTCACAAAAACTAGGAAATGTTTATGTTGCAAATGGGGCAACCATTATGGTACCTGAAAGGGGTTAATTTGATATTGCAAAGGAATTTTTACACAAGTACAAGAAGTTGCTCCAGGAAACATCTTTGTTCAAATTCCTGATGTGGGTAAATCTAGCACATGTTTACTTTGCACAAAGATAGTTTGTGCTTGTAGTGAAAATGTTTATGCTGCAAATGGGGCAGCCATTGTAAAGTGATGGCATAAAGACTAGGAAATGTTTATGCTACAAATGGGGCAGCCATTGTGCTATTTGAAAGGGGTCAATTTGATAGTGCAAAGGAAATCTTTACACATGTACAAGAAGTTGTTACAAGAAACATCTTCTGTCGTAGACAAATGGTCCCTTGACATTTTCATAGCCTTTTAGGTCTTGTTTCATGGTGTTGGAACTATTTTGCTTTGATTTTATGTTGTAACATGGCTTGAACATGCTTATTTAGGTATTAAAATTCAAACAGCATCTTGTGAAGGTGTTGTGAAGGTGTTGTGAAGTGTTGTAAGACATTTCTACATTCTTCTAGACTTTATTTATTACAATTCACCTAAAAATAATATTTTTACACATCAACAAGCCCTATTTTGAAGTGTTGTAAAGTCTTGTAACAAACTTTCATGTTCTTCTAGGCATATTTTCACTATTTACACCTTTTTCATGCTTTATTTGGTCTCTTTATTCCCTCATAAGTTGAAATTAAGTGTATTTTTGAATGTTATCCCAACAAATAACATTAAATACAAAAATTTTCCTGACACATGTTTTTAGGTCCTAGGTGGGACCCATTCGCCATGGGTGGTGAATGAGTCCCCTTGTCCCCAAATTCAAAATATTTTAAATTTTCTTTCAGGATTTTATTCATAAACACTTGATGTTGGCCTATAATGAGGTATGAACGAATACTAAGGCACAATAATTATATAAATATGTGGTTTTCACCTCATTTTACATCTCCAACAATCTCCTCATTCATTCAAGCATTCCATCTCCCATCTTAAGCATCCGAGCATTTTATATCATCTTTTCAAGCACTTTGAAGCTGCCATTAACATGACTTCAAATTTGCATTATCAAGGGTTAGGTAAGTTGATAGCACTTGCATGTTATTAGTTTATCTTTCCTTTTCATTTCATTATCTTTTCAAGGGTTTAATTACCAAAAGTGGGGTTTGACCAAGGCAAACCCCTATTCACTAACCCTTAATCATTTTCCCCCTATTGCATGTTTGTTTCCAACTCTTTGTATGTAGATTTTGCATGTTATTAGGTGTTGAAGATTGATTTCCAAGTCAACTAGGTACTTAAAGTCAACATTATTCAATTTCAAGCTTAGAGAGAGTTATTTGTCTATTTTCTACATAACTGACTTCGGTAACCTGACAAGTAGACTTTTCTAGATCTGGTGTTGCAAAGTTGTCTCCTAATTTTTCATAAAGTTGGGAGATGACTGATTCACCACCTATGGAAAATGAGTCCCACCGTAGGACTGAAAATCTAAATTTTGTCAGATTTCAGATCCCGACAGACAAAAACCAACTCTCGACACTTTTTCACCAGTAGGAGGATTGATTCACCACCCTAGGCGAATGAGTCCCACTGTGAAAAATTAGTACTTTCCATCAACATTTAGAACACTCCAAATTCATCACAATTCATCCAGGTGCACTCAAACTCATCCTATACTCTTTGTTTTGCATATTTTCATTCATTTTCTTCATTGTTTGCATATCACAATGTGTTTTCAAACATAGCTTAAATTGCATCTTTACGTTCATTTTCATTCATCTAGATTAGTAAATTGCATTTATTTAAGTTCATTTACATTAAAAAAACATTGCACATGTCCTAATTTGAGTAATACATTATCATTTTTGGCTCTATCTCTCTCCTTTTAGGTGAAAAACCCTAGAAGTGTAAGAGTAGCATTAGGGTCCCAAAAATCTAGGTTTCATTTTGGTGAGCCTGAATTTTGAACACTTTGATTTCTTGATTGCATTCACATCTTGCATCTTAGTTTCCATTTGCATTAGCATTCAATTAGGACATTGATTTGTTATTGCATTTTAGGACTTTTTATTTTGCATTAGTGAAAATTTCATTTATATTTCATTTTTGCATCACATCTCATTGAAAAAGGTAAAAATCTACATTCTACATCTATACTTGCATTCTATAGAACATTTAAATCATCCATAAATTTCTAAAAATCACAAAAAAAATTGCATACTGGGACTCATTCGCCACCCAGGGCGAATCAATCCCTCTGTACTTTTTTATCAGCATTTCTAGCATTTTTCTGGCATTTTCTTGCATTTTTGTTTTCTATAGTTTGTTCTCTATTACAGTTAGTAGAATATTTGTTATTTTCATTTTAGAGCTCTTAATTAGTTTCATTTTTATTCACCCATCCTTTGTGGTTCTTGTATGAGTGTTTGGCACCTTGTTGATAATACTTTAGTGAGAAGAAGTTCTAGACTCATGGCATCCCACGATAGCACTTTCATTGTGGACCTTGGGATATCATGAGCTCCTACTCCTCATATAGACAATGGTACATTAGGCCTTGAAAATACCACTTCCATGCCTTCACCTTTCCATCCAATTAATGTTGACAACCAAAAAAATTCTCTTCAATAAGAAAATATCATTAATATTCATGAGGACTTTGCACATTTACAACAAGACTTGTCCCTTGAAAAAATTTCCACCACTGCCATACCTTTCATTGAGAACCTTCATTTCCTAATTAAAA
Organism: Sequoia sempervirens; assembly: GCA_007258455.2. Taxonomy (NCBI): domain Eukaryota; kingdom Viridiplantae; phylum Streptophyta; class Pinopsida; order Cupressales; family Cupressaceae; genus Sequoia; species Sequoia sempervirens. The sequence goes on along the minus strand of VDFB02000003.1, from coordinate 68,744,446 downwards.
GTGATGATGGCTTACACGTGCTGAAGAAAATTGTTGAGATTTACAATAAACATGCCTATTCTAATACCCAATCTGTGAACATTCCTGTAAGCCAAGGAGGATCTTATGTTCCTCCCCCTTCAACCATAGCATCCATACCAACTTATAAAAATCCGCAAGTCACTACAACTATGCAACAAGTTATTTATGTGGCTCCTTCCTTTGCAATTCCACCTACCATTCTTACCTCTCCTGTGGCATCACAAGTCCCTATCACCACATTCACACCGCTTAGTATTCCTTTCACTTCCTCTCACACCCCTTACACTCCATCACCATTTTCTCTCCCATCTCACCCTACATACCCCAACCCAATCCTTACACAACTCCTTACCACTGTTTCTTCCATGCAACATCAACTTTCCACCATTATTCAAGGTCAAACCACTCCACCCACATATCATGTTTGTAGCAGCCCCTTATCCTTAGAAATATTACATACCCCGATGCCACAAGGGATAGAAATGCCTCAGTTTCAGAAATACAGAGTAAAAGGAGACCATATTACCCATTTTAATGCTTACACAACTTTATGTAGTGATTTTTTCCTTGATGAGAGACTTTTAGCCAAAAAAAATTTGAGAACCTTGAAAGACACTGCATTAGAATGGTTTTCCAACTTTCCTCATCATTCCATCCGATCATTTAATGAGTTGTTGGATGCTTTCATAAGTAATTTCCAAGTTCACATGACACCTAATAAAGTAATGGCTGACCTCATACGATGTAGACAAAACACAGATGAAAAAGTCATGGATTTTATTTCACGATACCAATCCTTGTATGCTCAAATAGATGTCAAGATTCCTGATGTGCATCTACAAAAGATGTTCATTAAGAACTTGCATACAAATCTTCAGGATAAATTAACTATGATGAAATTCTCTTCATTTATGCATTTATACACAACATTGTGTGAATATCATAACTCAGTTTCAAGTCATGATTCAAAATTTACCTCTCACCGAGCTGACAAACCTGAACAAAATAATCAAAACTTTTGTAGACCAAATAGAGGCTTTTAACAATTTACTCCACCTCCTCAACAACAATCACAACCAACCCAACAAGTTCAAAATTCAATGGTCATTGTTAAGGCAGTCGTGCCTTATCATTATGGAGATCTGAAAATAAAATTCACTCCTTTACCTAATACCCTTCATAATACAATGAACCAATTAATTCAAAAACACATGTTCACCTTGCCACCCGTTAGACCACTTGATCTAAACCAACCATTACCACCCAATTTCAAGCCTAATGTTTATTGTCATTTTCATCACTAGAATGGACATGACACTGAATATTGTAAACATCTCAAACATTTAGTTCAAGACCTCATTGATTCAAGCCATTTGTTCATTGAGGGTGCTAATGATCAAGGTAATAAGTCTATTGCACCCACTAATCAAAATTTACAAATTTTAACCAATCCTATGCCTAAACATACTACCTCATTTGTCAAGGCTAGTGAGCCTTCCAAGACTAATGTAATGACTATTGATACAAATAGTGAACAACATGATGTAACTCCTATTGTTACCCAAGTTAGTCCTATGGATAACCTTGTGGCTACGATAGACGTTATCCCTTGTAAGGGCCAAACCACTAAATCGCTTGATATTATTTTTTCTGCTAAAGACATACTCTAAAAGATTCTTGATGGTCCTCTCTACATAGCTAGAAGAATCTATGACAAACCAACTAATGGGATACTAATAGATGCTACTTGTGGTGAGAACATTATCACATAAGAGTTTATGGTATTACATGAACTATATCAAGATGATTATAATAAACCCACTGCATGGATTAAGACACATAATGGTTTTGCATGCCCTACAACTGTATCAATCATGCTACCTTTACAAATAGGACCTAAGACTTTGGATGTGACATTTTCCATTATTCCACAATCTGACCAATTTTGTTTGCTTCTAGGCCTACCTTGGCTTCACTCAATGAAAGCAGTCCCATCAGTTGTTCATAAGTGTTTGAAGTTTCCACATGGCAATGAGGTATTCACTGTACATCATAGTGGCTTTCATCCTTTATCTTCCAAAGGTAAATTTTCATTAGAAGCCTTTTGGCCTGAACTCATGGAACCTATCACACCTCGAAAGGACTTCTTTTACATAGCATATCAAAAATTCAAAGCCAAGAAAATAGTTGAATTGTCTCTTCATGGTATGTCCCCATCCATTTCCACACTTCCTATCATCAATGAAACCATGATTCAACCTAACTCAGACATTGAGAAAACTATACAACTTTTTGATCAACCACCCTTAGATAATTCCTTGTCATCATTTAAATGACCAAGGGCAACTGAAACAAACCCTGCTCAACCTCCTTGAATCAAACAAGTGTATAAAGCCAAAGAGAAAGTGGTTGATCCATCCTCTTCAGTTTCTTCTATTCTTCCCCCTTCGGACGCAGAAAAACCTATAATGAGTCAATCTTCTCTTACACATTAGAAACTCCAAAACAAAATTAAATGAAACCGTAGTGCTAGGGAATGTAGGCATCGTCGTCATCTCCTTACTCATCAATCTAGCATAGAAGAAGATAAATACAATCAATCTTTACCTTTGACAAAAGCAACAGATGACCACCCTCCCTCTCCTAACTTGCCACAAGATAGTCCAGTCCAAGAATTGCCACAAATTGAATCACCCCAACAACCTTAGCTTTTGATACATCCATCTTTAGAAATCACCCCTCGTCCTCCCATTTCCATTAATCACGTAAGCTCATTGTGGAGGAAAATAAAGAGTTTAAATTATTATGTATTTCTTCATCAATTTTGGAAATCTCCATGTCGTCGTCATCATCATCATCATCATCAAGATTAAAGGGACTCTTGGTTTGGCAATTTCAATTATTCCTTTGGATAGTCAACAGCCCTCACATTACATTGAAAATGATTGGGAGGCAGATGACCTATTAGATGGTTAACTTGCATTCGCCTGACTAGCCTTTTTTATTTTTCTTTTTCTTTTATGTGAGTATCATGTTCCCTTGTATTTTATGTGTGATATTATCTCTCTTCGTACACTTCTTCTATGTGTCCCTCTATTCTTCTATTTGTTGTACATTGTCTTTTTCTTTGTTTTGTGTTTTCTGTTTGGGGATGACACAAAGTGTAGAGACACCCTATGTCTCTTCCATGTTGACCCAAAAGGTCCTTGTATTTTTCACCTTTTTTTTGTGTTTTCCTTTTGGGGATGACACAAAGCATTGAGATGCCCTATGTCTCTTCCATGTTGACCCAAACTATTTTTCTTTCCCTTTTTACTTTGTCTTTTCTTGTTTTTTTCCTTTTGGGGATGATGCAAGGCATTGAGACTGCAATGTCTCCTTCATGTTGACCCAAAATCTTTTTCATTTTCTTTTTGCTTGTGTTTTCCTTTTGGGGATGATGCAAGGCATTGAGACCTCAATGTTTCTTCTATGTTGACTCAAAAAAACATTCTTTTTCTTCTTTTTTTCTCTCTTTGTGTCATTCTTCTAGTTCTATGTGCTTTGGGGAATGATGACAGTTTTGAGCTCTTTCATAAAAACATTGCAGCAATGAGCATACTAACCCCAAATCCATAGATCCCTTATGTGTTTGGTGTGCTTTCTTTTTTGGGGAGCCAATTCCCTTTCTTTCTTTCTTTTTCATTTTCCTTGGCATGACATAGCCTAACTTCAAAACATATGACTGGGCATAGGGATTTCCAAGTTGGCTCTTGTGTCTTGTTTTCTTTTTTTGTTTTTCTTTTCTTCTCTACTTTCAAGTAATTGCTCACAAAATGATGTGTAGCAATTCCTTTAAAGTGGGAGGCACACATTACCATAATTCATTTGCATTCTTGATTCCTAGTGTAGCCTTGTCATTTGTGTGATGTGTTTGTCACTTTGTGGATGACATTGGGTGTGATGTCCTTCATAAGTGTGATCTATCTTAGCATATTGCATTACTCTTGGTGGCTTGATGTGACACACTGCATCCCTTAAGTTTTGAATATAGTATTCTTTGATTGGTCCTCTTTTAGAGACATTAGACACAATGCTCCCTAAGTGACTAACCTTACATAAACTGAATAGGACTCCTTTGAACATCTTTCACATTACATTTTTACACTTTACATTTTACATTTGTTGTATTCTTGTATGGCCACCTTGGATAAAACAACTTGCATGCCTGTGGTGCCATCTTGTTTGTTCATGAGTTCTAAGAAAACAAAGCTTTTCATGTCTCATGAAGCTCGAACTGACATCCTTTTTCCTTTTATCTTTGTCACACCTTGTTAAAGTTATGAATGGGTATAACTTTGGCATGGTTGAGTGGGAAGCCCACCTAGTGGCATGAATTTTCCCCATAGCCACTTTTGTGTTTGTGAGTGCATACCAACTAGCATATGTATCTTACTTTTTGGGCTTTCTCACCCAGTGGACAACTAGTTCCATGGCCCTAGAGTGATTATACAATTAAGGTTTCTCACCTTATGGACAATCTAAAGATTTGTGGCCCCAAAGTGAGTACCCATTTTCTTTTTCAAACAACTAGCCTAGATCTCTTTTCACAACTAGTTGGATTGACGATCGAAGCTTCATCCAAATTCTTCTCAACACTTGTGTGTTCCTTTGTTCTTATGTTTAGCTTGTCGTGGGATCTTCATCCTGGGGGCTTGATCATCCCTCTTGATTATTGTCATTCCATCTTGCTAACGTAAGTGCATTTGAACCCTCCCCTCGATGTTCATGGCTACTTTAGTGTGAGTTTGAAGTAGGTTCATCCTCTCACTAAAGTGGGGGATAAATGTGCCATAGAAAAATGGTCCCTTGACATTTTCATGGCCTTTTAGGTCTTGTTTCATGGTGTTGGAACTATGTTGCTTTGATTTTATGTTGTAACATGGCTTGAACATGCTTATTTAGGTATTAAAATTTAATGAACGATGTCTTATGAAGGTGTTGTGAAGTGTTGTAACACATTTCTACATTCTTCTAGACTTTATTTATTACAATTCCCATAAAAATCATCTTTTTACACATCAACAAGCCCTATTTTGAAGTGTTGTAAAGTCTTCTAACAAACTTTCACGTTCTTCTAGGCATATTTTCACTATTTACACATTTTTCATGCTTTATTTGGTCTCTTTATGCCCTCATAAGTTGAAATTAAGTGTATTTTTTAATGTTATCCTAACAAATAACATTAAATGCAACATTTTTCTTGACACATGTTTTTAGGTCCTAGGTGGGACCCATTCGCCATGGGTGGTGATTAAGTCCCCCTTGGCACCAAATTCAAAATATTTTAAATTTTCTTTCAGGATTTTATTCATAAACACTTGATGTCGCCCTGTGATGAGTTATGAATGGATACTAAGGCACAAGAATTGTATAAATATGTGACTTTCACATCATTTTACATCTCCAACAATATCCTCATTCATTCAAGTATTCCATTTCACATCTTAAGCATCCAAGAATTTTATATCATCTTTTCAAGCACTATTCAATCACTTTGAAGTTGCCCTTGACATTACTTCATATTTGCATTATCAAGGGTTAGGTAAGTTGATAGCACTTGCATGTTATTAGTTTATCTTTCCTTTTCATTTCATTATCTTTTCAAGGGTTTAATTACCAAAAGTGGGGTTTGACTAAGGCAGACGCCTATTCACTAACCCTTAATCATTTTTCCCCTATTGCATCTTTGTTTGTAGCTCTTTGTATGAAGATTTGACAGGTTATTAGGTGTTGAAGATTGATTTCCAAGTCAACTAGGTACTTCAAGTCAACATTAGTCAATTTTAAGCTTAGAGAGAGTTATTTGTCTATTTTCTGCAAAACTGACTTCGACAACCCGACAAGCAGACTTTTCTAGATCTAGTGTTGTAGAGTTGTCTCCTAATTTTTCAAAAATTTGAGAGAGGATTGATTCACCACATGTGGTGAATGAGTCCCACCTTAGGAATGAAAATCTGAATTTTGTCAGACTTTGGATCTCGATAGACAAAAACCAACTCCCAACACTTTTTCACCAATAGGAGGACTAATTCGCCACCCTGGGCGAATGAGTCTCACTGTGAAAAATCATTAATTTCCATCAGCATTCAAAACACTCCAGATTCATCACAATTCATCCAAGTTCACTTAGATTCATCCCTATACTTTCTGTTCTACATATTTTTTTCATTTTCTTCATTGTTTGTATATCATAATGTGTTTTCAAACATAGCTTAAATTGCATCTTTACATTCATTTTCATTCATCTAGATTAGTCGATTTCATTTGTTTAAGTTCATTTACATTAAACAACATTGCACACATCCTAATTTGAGTGATACATTAGCATTTTTGGCTCTATCTCTCTCCTTTTAGGTGAAAAACCCTAGAAGTGCAAGAGTAGCATTAGGGTCCCAAAAATCTATGTTTCACATCTTTGTTCGGATGCGTGATGTGTGGGTGAATCTAGGAAATGCTTACTTTGCACAAGGATAGTTTGTGTTTGCAGTGAAAATGTATCAAAATTGTTTGAGGAAATTCTATTTTTGCACTAACACCCAAATTTTATTATATTTATCTCAAACACATTATGAAGCAAAACAATGGCAAGATTGTAAAATAATATTATTAAGAGCAATAGAACATTATTAAGAGTAGTAGATTGAAATGAAAATTTTGAATTTGTGTTTAATGTAATGAGGGTTTTGAATTACATTTGAATTCGCTGCAGAGGGCATCCCCAAATCCGATTTCACTACAGAGGGCATCAAATAATTCAAATTCCTTGCAGAAAAATTTAAATTCCTTGCCCTTACCCACCTTTTTAGAAGTCTCGAGGTCCTCTCCAAATCCTTATCGCCCATGCAAGTAGCTACTATAACTGATCAAAATGCCTCATGCCAGGATAATGAATGAAGCAAGTTCTGCAATGAACGAATGAAGCAAGGTCAAGAGAGACGAATGAATCTACAATGAATGTGAATAATCATGCCAATACATTGCGTGCATGAATACATCGTGCCAATAATTGGCCAATTTTTTTTAAATTTTTTTTTGTCTAATTTGGATTTGATGACTAACTATTTAGTCATTTTTATTTTTGTGACTAAATAATTTTTTAGTCAATGACCAAATTAGTCATTTATTTACTCATTTATAGCTAGGTTGCAAAAAATGAGTAGAATTTAGTCATTTTTAGTTGTTGTGACTAAAATTTTTAGTCACCTAGTCATTTATTTTCCAAATTCTACTAGTGAAAGTTGTTCCACTACCTTAGCTTCCTTATAGTTATCTTATCTATGCATCATTTCCTAAGTAGTTAGTTAGTTGTCTCATGTGATAGGATTAAGACACTTGTCATGATCTTGTCTAATATTATTCTCCACCTTTCCTATATAAGCAAGGCATCATATGTACTTTTCCATATTGTCTTTGGAATTCTTGTATCCTTAATGATAGCATAATATTTCAGCCATTTATCTTTTGTGGAAGTTATTTTTTCTTGCAAATGATCTTGGGGTGTTTGAGGAGTTCACCATTAACTCCTATAGTTCCAATATTGTTGGGAAAATATGTCTCAACCTTACAATTATATATCCAGTTTATTGTTGATAGGATGTATGTTGGTATGTGGTGACTAATCATGCAAATATTGTACACTCATAGGAAGACGTGGGGTTTAGGACATCGCCCCAAAAAAAATCATTGACACATCAAGGTTTTTTCCCGCTAACACGTCAAGGTTTTTTCTCGTTGATACATCAAGGTTTTTTTCCATTAACATGTCAAATGAAAAATGACCTTATAAAACCATAATTCCAGAAGGTTCCAAAAAGCTTGTTATAAGTGGTTGTGATGTATGTAGATGTGGGTGTATTTTTAGAGTTTTATAGCAGTTGTGTTGTCTCTTGATCTCTAGTGGTGATACTCCTATTAGAAGCTTGCTCTAAAAGTATATTTTAATCTTTTGATTTTTGAATAATATATTGGGTGGCTTTTGGAGTGTGAGGTTTTCCTCCCGAAATAGTTTTCCCCATGTAAATCATTGTGTTATGGTATGCATGATATTTTTGTTTAAGTTTTTTGCATTTTTCTCCTCTCAAGATTAGTGTAGGAATTTTTTACACTACCTTAGCTTCCTTACAAGTGGTTTCAAAGCTTGATCACCTTTGGTTTTAGTCGTGGGTTGTTGGGTTTTTTGAACTAATCTAAATTTGAGTGGGAGCTTGTGCAAAAGACACTTTGTGATCTTGTTACAAGAATTTTTAGATGGAAAGTTCATCAAGGAGAATAGAGGTGGAGAAATTTTTTGGAAATAATTTTGAGATGTTGAAGCTAAAGATGGAAGATCTGTTGATAGATCAATATCTATGGGATGCTATTGATGAGAATGTTTCAAGGCCTACAGATCCTACTCAAGATATTCAATATGATGTTATGGACAATAAATCCAAGGGTCTAATAATATTGTGCTTGGAAGACTTTGTTTTAATTAATGTCCATGAAGAGACCTCTGCACATAAACTATGGAAGAAGCTTGGTGAGATGTATCAGGAAAAATCTTTAGTGAACAAGATTTTCTTGAGGAAGAAGTTGTATTCCTTGAGAATGGAAGAGGGTGGAAGAATCAAAGACCACCAAGAAGCATTCAATATGTTGGTGACTCAATTTTCATTAGTTGGTGTCAAAATTGATGAGGAGGAGAAATGTCAGATCTTGCTTTCTTTTCCTCATTCATGGGATTCTCTTGTTATGGATATTGGGAGTACTTATGCTATATTGAATACTGAAGATGTGGTGGGTTCTTTACTTTTTGAAGAGATGAGGAGGAAGGTATCCATCACTTCCAAGGAGACCCTAAATATTCATGGAAGACCTAAGGAAAAAGGAAAAAAGAATGAGAATCGTGACAAATCCAAGTCCAAGGGGAGATCTAAATCTCCTGGAAAATCCAAAGTTATTTGTTGGAATTGTAGTAAGCCTAGACATGTTCGTAAGGAATGCAAAGAAGAAAAGAAAAAGAAAAAGAAGAAATTTGATTCTAATTTCGAGCTTGAGAAGGAAGACACATTCATTATAGCTTTGGCAACTTGTGTAGGAAATGATGCATTGTTACTTGACTCAAGTGCATCTTTTCATATGACATTTAATAGAGATTGGTTTTGTGAATATGAAGAATTTGATGGAGGTAAGGTTTACTTGGGTGATGATTCTCATTTAGAAATTGTTGGTCATGGTAAAGTTAAAATTAGGTTTCCTGATGGAAGAATAAAAAGTATTAATGGTGTGCTACATATCCCTAGATTAGAATGAAATTTGTTATATGTGAGCAAAGTAATAGATGTGGGTGTGTAAGTAGTATTTTTTGATGCAGGATGCAAGATGGTTAGAGGTGCTATGGTGATTACTAGAGGTGTCAGATATGGGACATTGTATAAGCTTGATGCATGCATTATTGAGTGCAATAGTACTTCTATGAAAAGAAATTATGTAGAAAGATTGAGAGTTTCACTTTGAGCAAATGGTCATGGCTTTTAAGTACCCAAGGGTGCTCTTTCTTTTGAGAAAAAATTACCTATAGATAAAAATATGTTATGGCACCAAAGACTTGGCCACATTGGAGAAAACGGTCTAAGGACCTTGAACAATAAAAAACTTGTTGAAGGTTTGTCTAATTATAATCTTGAATTTGATTTATGTGATCATTGTATTTATGGAAAACAAAACTATGTTTAGTTTTACTTGAGTTCTCATAAATCTTGTGGTGTATTGGATCTTATTCATTTTGATGTATTTGGTCATGTAGATGTTCCTTCAATTGGTAAATCCACATATTATGTTTCATTTTGCTATTATTATAGTAGGAGGACATGGGTATATTTTGTAAAGACCAAATCTAAAGTTTTCAGTTGATTTAAAGAATTTAAAGCAATGGTTGAGTTGTAGATAGGAAATAAAATAAAATGTTTGAGGATTGATAATGGCAGTGAATTTTGCTCTAATAATTTTGATAGATTATGTAAAAATTGTGATATTCATAGATAGAAGACAACTCCATATTCTCCACAATAGAATGGAGTTAGAAAAAGCATGAACATGACACTGATGGAGAAGGCTAGAAGTATGTTGAGTGATGCTAACCTAGAACAAAGGTATTGGGCTGAAGTTGTTGCCATTGCCTATTACCTGATTAATAGGTCTCTTGCATCAACTCTTGTTGATAAGACACCTATAGAGGCATGTTCAGTTTGCAAGCCTTCATTAAGACATCTTAGAGTTTTTAGTTGTGAGCCATATGCACATGTGCCAAAGGAGAAGAGAACAAAGTTGGAGAACAAGGTTGTGAAATATATCTTCATCTGATATAGTTATGGTGTGAAAGGATACAAGCTTTGGGATCCTATTGGGCAAAAGGTAATACATAGTAGAAGTGTTGTTTTTAGAGAAACTAAGCCTTCTTCTGTTACGTTGCATCTAGAACAACGTAAATAGGAAGATGTGATTCAATTCATTCCACACCTAAAAAAGTTGAACCGAGGCCCAAGGATAGACAAGAAGTTGAGGAAAGCTCATCTATCTCTAGATCTCTACAAGAGGAGGAAGAACCTCCAACTTAGCTTGTTTGTAGGTCTATAGGGCATAGAAAAGCACCTAAAAGGTATTCACCTAATGATTGGAGATGTTATTTTTCTTTGAATACTAATATGGATGAACCTAGATCTATAGAATAAGAACTATGTATGAATGATGTAGAATCCTAGAAGATCGCTATGGATGAAGAAATGACATCTTTGAAAAAGAATGATACATGGGATCGTGTACCATTGCTTGAAGGATGAAAACATGTTGGCTATAAATGGGTGTTCAAAAAAAAGATTGGTTCATATGGAGTTATTGAGAAGTACAAAGCAAGGTTGTTTGTGAAGGGTTACTCTCAAGTTGAGGGTGTTGATTATGGTGAGATTTTTTTTCCTATTGCAAAAATGACATCCATTAGATTTTTTCTTTCTATTGTTGTTTCTTATGAATTAGAGGTTGAGAAAATGGATGTGAAAATTTCTTTCCTTCATGGTGATTTGGAGGAGGATATTTATATGACACAACCATAGCACTACATGGTGAAAGGTAAAAGTAAGTTGGTTTGCAAATTGAAGAAATATTTGTATGGCTTAAAATAGAGTCCTAGGATGTGGTACTGGAAATTTTATACATGTGTTGAGTTTGGGATTTGAGTGTTCTAAATCAGATCATTATATTTATTATAAAATTGATGGTGATTTTTTCCTGTTTATTGCATTATATGTTGAGGATATGTTATTTATTGGTAGAGGGAAAGGTATGATTTTAAAACTAAAATATCAACTTACTACTAAATTTGAAATGAAAGATATTGGTGTAGTTAAACACATTCTTGGGATGGAAATTAAAAGAGATAGAGTGAACAGAAAGCTATGGCTTGGCCAAAGAAAGTATGTCAACTCAATTTTACAAAGGTTTGATATGTATGATTGTAGACCGTTGTGTGTTCCTATTTCAGTTGGAACAAAGTTATATATTTTAGATTGTCCAACATCTCCATTAGAGATGGAAGACATGAGCAGAGTGCCTTACCAGAGTGCAATTAGAAGTTTGATGTATGTTATGGTTTGTACTAGACCATACATTGATCAAGTAGTGGGAGTTCTTTCTAGATATATGTCTTATCCTAGTAGAGTTCATTGGGATGCAATTAAAAGAGTCTTCATATAATTGTGGGATACCTTAGATTATTCCTTATGTTATCGTAGTAATATGATTGAAGATAATATTTCCCTTGATATTCATGGTTATGTGGATTCAGACTAGGCAAGTGATGTTGATAGCTAAAAATCCACCAGTTCTTATGTTTTTTACTTTATTTGGTGGTTCAATTAGTTGGATGAGTAAGCTTTAGGTTGTGGTTGTTTTTTCCACTACTGAAGTAGAGTATATGACAACTACTCATGCTTGTAAATAAGCCATTTGGCTTAAGAGATTGTGTTCAAATATTGGAATAAAACAAGGTGCAATGACAATTTATTGTGACAGTCAAAGTGAGATATGTCTAGCCAAGAACCCAACATTTCATGCTAGGACCAAGTACATTGATGTATAGTATCATTTTGTTAGAGATATAGTTGAATATGGCAGGGTGAAGTTGGTTAAGGTAGATACTTTGATGAATGTTGTTGATTCTTTAATTAAGCCTGTGAACATAGAGAAGTTCAGATGGTGTTCAGAGACTATGGACCTTTTGGCCCCTAACAATTAAAGAGAGGATTGTTACAACCTCATGTTGCTCTTGCAAGCTATTTGAAAAATGGGATTTTTGTTGGGAAAATACATATCAACCTTGCAATTATATACAGTTTATTATTGATAGGATGTATGTTGGTTTGTGGTGACTGATCATGCAAATATTGTATGCTCGTAGCAAGATTTGGGATTTGTTCCACTAGGTAATTATGGGACTTATTCACATGATTAAGTTTACTTAGGATATGAGATTCTTCTAGAAGTATTAGTTGACTTTTCTATAAGTTATCTTATCTATGCATCATTTCCTAAGTAGTTAGTTAGTTGTCTCAGATTAAGACACTTGTCATGATCTTGTCTAATCCTATTCTCCACCTTGCCTATATAATAAATAAATCATATGTACTTTTCCATATTTAGTTTGGCATTCTTGCATCCTTAATCATTACATGATATTTATGCCATTTCTCTCTTGTGGAAGTTATTTTGTCTTGCAAATGATCCTGGGGTGTTTTAGGAGTTCATAATTAACTCCTACAATGCCAATATCATTGGGAAAATGTGTATCAACCTTGCAATTATATATGGTTTATTGTTGATAGGTTGTATGTTGATATGTGTCGACTGATCATGCAAATATTGTATACTCATAGGAAGACATGTGGTTCGGGACATCCCCCAAAAAAAAAATTTGTTGACACATCAAGGTTTTTTTCCTACTAACATGTCAAAGCTTTTTCCATTAACACGTCAAATGAAAAACAACCTTGTAAATCCCTAATTCTAGAATGTTACAAAAATATTGTTATAAGTGGCTAGGATGTATGTAGACGTGGGTGTATTCTGAGAGTCTAATAACAGTCGTTTTGTCTCTTGATCTTTGGTGGTGATACTCCTATGAGAATCTTGCTCTACAAGTTTATAGTAATCTTTTTACTTTTGAATGATATATTGGACAGATTTTGGAGTGTGGGGTTTTTCTCCTGAAAGGGTTTTTCCCACGTAAATCATTGTGTTGTGGTATGCATGATATTTTTGTTTATTTTTGTTTAAGTTTTTCTAACTGTTAAAGATATGTAAAGTTTTACATTTTTCTCCTCTCAAGATTAGTGTAGGAAGTTGTTCCACTACCTTAGCTTCCTTACAAATATCTCCCTCTAAATAAAAAATTTAATGAAACCTACAGTAACACCATCCATTAGACAAAAGGAAATTTTGTGTGAAGTCAAGCATTAAATGCATCCCATATTAGGTTTCTATATTTTGAGAAGATTCTTATTTTGAAAGCAAATTTATTCCTTTTGGGTATCAAGTTTAGGATTGAACCTAGGATTGAGCATATGATAGAGGGATTTAATCAAGTAGCCGAAATCAGGATTGGGGTGGAACCTAGAACATGAACCTTAAAGAAATTTTGATAAAAAATTAGGGTCAGGTTGGAACTTGGCATGAGAAAAATCTTTTAGGAGCAGGTAAGGTTTTGTTTCAAAACCCAATCCTGTCGAACTGGTGGAAATCAAAGGTGGGACGAAACTAAGAAAGAGAAATTTATTTTGGGAAAGGATTAAGTTTCATTCCAAAACTTGATCTCACCGAACTGGTAGAATTCAAACTCAGAACAAGTCATGGAATGAGAACTCATGATGAAAGTTCAATCAAGTCGAGGGTTTCTAATAGAACCATAAAATAGACATTCTAGACTTAGTGAAATTTGCAGCTTCATAAATCAGGAGTGGGAGTGAACCGAAGTTTAAGATTTAATTAAAAAAGGTCAGTGTCAGGTTGAAACCTCATGAATGTTCAAAATTTTCAAGGTTTCATATGGTTGAACCATACCATATACAAACCCTAGGTGACCTAGGGAATGGCGAGAACGAGAGAACCTGTATGCCAAACACAACAAGAAAAACCAAAATGTAGACACAAATAAAAAATGAGAAAGACCAAGACAAAAGAATGCAAGCCAAACCAACAAGAAAAACAAACAAAAATCAAGCAAAAAAAAATGAAACAATGAATAGACCAAAACATGCAAAAGGGAAAGAAAACAAAAAAATAAACATGGAAACCAAAACCCTACCTCAGAAAATGTGAAGGAAAGAAAACCAAGTGTAACTAGGGACCTCCAAGCTTGATCCCAAACACTTTATATCACTCTGATCTGGCTCCAATTCATCAAAATAAAATGCAATTATGAGCCTAAATGTGAGAACGGTTCAATTATATATAGGTTCCATGCGTGCACACTGACCCGACATTAATGCGAGTAAGTCATACCTTGGGATCAAGAGCAAAATTAGAATGTGAACCAACACAAACTTCACAAGCAAGGTGGAAATTCAAACCATGTTCCGTCATGGAATTTGAACCTCCCAAAAGAGAAAAGGTTTAGATTCCGCTCTGAACCCAAGCCCGACAATGCAGACATGAGAAAAAGAACGCAAGAACCAGGATCAAGATGGAACCAAGAACATGAACCTTCAAAAGGAGCAAGGTTTAGGTTCCAACCCAAAACCCGATTCCAAAACAAAAACGAGGAAAGCAAAGACTGTGGGGATTGGATTTGGAATAGAAATTGGAACATGAACCTTCCAAAGGGGCAAGGTTCAAGTTTCAACCCAAAACCCAGTTCTGAAATAAAAATGAGAAAAGGGAAGATCGTGGGGATCAAATTTGGAACATAAACTGGAACATGAACCTTTTGTTATCAATCAAGATTGTACCCTTACCAAAGATAAACTTAACTATCTTGTTGAAAATGGAAACACTCTCAAGTTTTGGGTGATCTATGATGAGAGTGAATCTCCAAAGCGGGGCTATTTCCCTTAGAAAATCACCTAATCTAAATGACTTTATGAGGAAATGGTTAGGTGGAAAACTTAAAAAATGAAATCCTAAATCCTAAGGATGATTTACCATAATTTTAAGTTGACTTTGATGATTCTACTCACAAACAATTTCTCAAAAATTTAACCCTCACAATCCCACTTGAAACATACAACCCAACAGTAATTTGTATGAAGGCTCTAACTGAACACAATCACACAACCTAAATTATATGAGATTTTGCACACAAACTCACAATAACAAGACATAAAAAGGATTCATGACTTAGAACCACAATTAACATCAAATTGTTACTGCAAATATGAGACAAAATGTGAGAAGGAAAACTCTGTTGTTTATTGAAACTGGAGGAGTATGCAAGATCAAAATCTAAGTACAAAAGTGTTTACAAAACTCTCTAAAATGAGCAAGAGAGGAAAAAACAATGATCTGAACTGAGAAAAATTCAAATTTTCTCCAACTTATAGCTCTAAAATATCTTCAATAGTGAGATTAGAAAAAATTTGAGTGAACTGCATCTCAAATTAGAAAATTTGATCCATTTTTGAGCTCAAGAGAAAAACCTCCAAAATAGTGCCCAAAACTATCCCAAACTAACAGAAAAAGATGGAAACTTTCTATAAGATCTCCAATAGGTCGATCCAAAAGCCTCACAAAATTAGGTTCAAACTGACAGAAAATTGAAAATAGAAGGTCCAGTTTAACTGATTTTTTTCAACTTCGCCCAAGTGAACTCAATCTCAGAAAGGAAAGTCTCTAAAGACACTAGAACTGCATTTTAAAATAACAAACATTAAGGAAACTTATAGGAATAATACCTTAGTGATGTTTTACATCATTTGTAGATTCAGAATTACAATATAGAAAGCTAGACCTCCATTTGACTTCATCTTCTAATTTTTACAAAAAATACAAGGCAATTATTTGATTTTTTGATAAAAATTGCCAAGTACATAATACTAGACATTTACTTTTTCAAAAATTAGAAGGCTAAGGTATATATCATATGATTTCTTCAAAATCATAGAAAAAGCTAAGGTATGCTACATGTTTTATTTTTGCAAAAAATGCAAAAGGGAAAGTGAGCAAGACTTAGGCATTTGAAAATCACAAGACTTTAGAGGCATCGACCATTTGATTTTTCTCTAAAAAAATCATAAAAGAATACCTAAGTTATGATAGAGGTGTTAGTTTAAGGAATTTTTTTAAAACTAATTGTGACAAAAATGATAAACTCGAATTAGGGCATATGAAACCCTAACATCAAAACTAATGCAGGAGCATCTTGACAACATCATGCTTCCTTGAAAAAAAATTGAAATTTGATGCAATTTTGGTTTCTCAACCTTGTAACAAGGTTCTAGAGGTCATTTTCATGTGATTAAGTCATTATGAGGTCAATATTTAATGTTTTGTGTCAAAATTGAAAAGAATGTGAAAGTTGTCATACAAATTGTAAAATTGCTAAAGTTGAAAATTTGCAAAAAGGATGTAAGCAAGGAAGGTGAAGGGTCATTTGGCTCTTGTGTCATTCAAAATTAGTTATAAACTGAAAGGACATGTTTTAATTCCTTTAGAAAGGCCATTTGTATGTTTGGATATGTGTGGGTGATTGAGATTATGAATGTGAGTAATAAAAACCACTGTTTTCTTGCATGTTTCTACAAAATTTCTTTATTTTATGATACTATATGGATTTGTATGGGAAATAATTAATTGATAATTTATTGTAAGAGATAGTAGGATCAATCACCTTCCTTTTCCAAATTTTTTCATGCATTTTGGCTCTATTTTGAGTTAGTTATTGTAAATTTTCTAGAAACAATCAATACCATGATCTAGGATAACCAGTCAGCCTTTAAAATTGCATTTCTCAGGATTTAACTGTTGAATCCTTCTAATGATTGATGTATAAGGAGTTTTGAATGTATTCTAATAGATCCCTAAGTGTAGAGGTTGAGCATGTGGTTTTTGGGTAGTTTCAACAAAGCCTTAGGTCTGAAAATTGTATTTTTTTTTAAAACAATAGTGTATAGTGGGGTTTTAAGAGATTGGATTGTGATAAATGTATCCTTCTAATTAACCTTGTTTTTAAAAGATATTTAGGTGTATGATGAGCCATCTTAATTAATTTTTTTATTAATATATAAGTTTGATGCTGTTGTTTATTGACCGTTCAGTTAAGGTAGTTTGATGACAGTCATAGTTTGGAGTAGAAAATTTGTGTTTTGATGATACTAAAGATGTTCTACTTGGGTGGTAGTGATTTTAAAGGATGCATTGGTGTGTTTTGAGCCCTCACTAAATATTTTTTGGTTTTTTAAAAGGTTTTATGTTCAATTGTATACTGACCTTGCATGCCAGTTTCAAGACAGTCATCTTTAGGAGTCAAAAAATGAACATTTTTCTGATAAGTGTTTGAAGAAATCACATGCATAAATTGTGGGAGATGGTTTCTTATGATTGTGGAGGATATTTTATATTTTTTTGAGGTATCTATTGTGCAATTTTCGTACACACACCCCACCGAAGGCGGGCACCCTCTTTTTTCTTTTGCATCTCTACCTCTTGGCTTGGTCAAATTTTGGTTTTGCTCTTCTTGGGAGGTTATTTTGGGATTAAGTCTAGACTGGGTTTGACAAGGAGAATATTTTGAGGCTCTAGGGGAAATTCACCTATCTTGGAATTTGAAAATGGGGATTTTGAAGTAAATTTTCAATGTTATATGTAAATCTTTTTTGCACCTGTGGATAGAGGACGAAAAATTAGGTCGAGTTTCTTTTTGAACTTTTTGAAAATTCCTTCTAGAAAAAAAGTTATGGAGTTTAGGGGATTTCCATCCCTAATGGAAATCCCCAAAATTTCCATTTTTGGAAATTTCCAAGACCCCCTCAAATCCTAAATTTTCCAAAAATGGAATTTTTTTTTTTGCACCCATGGATAGAGGATGAAAAATTAGGCAGGTTTGCTTTTTGAATTTTTTGAAAATTCCTTCTAGAAAAAAAGTTATGGGTTTAGGGATTTTGACCTTGTAAAATTAAGTATTTCCGTCCCTTGATGGAAAATCCCAAAATTTCCATTTTTGGAAAATTCAAGACCCCTCAAAATTTTTCCAAAATGATTTTTTCCCGAAATGGAAATTTTTCTTGAAATGCAATTTTTTCCAAAATGGAAATTTTTTCTTGAAATTTTAAAATATTCCTGAAAATGAAATTCTTGAGATGGAGAAAAAATTTTGAAAATAAAAATTTTCCAAAATGGAAAAATTTCAAGTTTAATTTGGATTGGATTTTTAACATGTGAGCTACTAATGATGATATCTGTTTTTCAGGATTAAATAAATCAAAAGGGGGACTTGCATATGGATTCGTGCCAAAAGCGAAATCTGGGAGAGTTCAATTTAAATTTTAAAAGTGGGACTTGCATATGAATCCATGCCCAAACTGTCTACAGCTAGAAGGAGTTTCTGGAAGACATGTGAAGCTGATTTCATCATCCAATCAGAATTTTCATTAATGACAAGCTGCATAATATTGTTTTCTCATTGTTCCATGATGTAATTGCTTTTATGAAATTAGATGATGATGTACCATGAGCTCCCAAATTAAATGTAACAACTTGATGCTTCTAGAAGTGCAATTGCAGCCATTGGATGAATTAAATCTTGGCCATTGATTCAAAATGTAATTTTCTATAAAAGGCCAGTGCCTTCTCATTTGTAAAAGGGGTTAGATTTAGGGGTTAGAATAGCTGATTAGAGGCTGTAAAAGCCAGAATTGGCTAAGTTAGAGAAGTCAATAGCTTTAGGAGAGAGGAGAGACTGGAAATTGTTATGTAATGTTGGAGAAGTTAATGCAATTGGATTGTTGATTTGGAAAGCTTTGTGTTACACTTTGACAGTTTATGGTTTCTTGTTCTCAATTCTCAATGTTAGATGTTAGATTTAAGTTCTTTTGCAATAATGGTAAAATGTTAATGATGTTGATTGATCTCTGGTCCATACTTTTAGCAATTTTTTTATCGTAATTTGTTGTGTAAAGTTAGTCTGGGCCTTATTTTGTGCTAAGTTCAATTGTGGATGCTTGTTTACATTGCGCCAGTTATTGGGTATGTAGATGAATATTCATAGTCTAAAAATCTTCAATTTCCTTAGAAGATTGCACCATTTCTTCAGAGTTGAGGGCTTGTCCTTGATCAAGCAGAGATTGGTTTTATTGGAGATCTGTCCATTTGTAGCATTCATCATTATTGTGATTGATCTTAGGAGTTATTTTAGAGTTGAATCTCTCTAAAACCCTTATCTATTTTGCTATTTATTTTGAATCTGGGTTAGTTTTAGGATTGAAAGCATCACCATATTGTTGCATATGATGAAAGTACACTTCCAACATTGTTCATTTGTAAGGCCCCTTGTGATTACCAACATTTTCACATTATCATTGATTTGTTTATGCATTGTCAAGACCTAACATTAGAGACCTTGGGGTTATCTCTTGAGGCTTGTTGATAGAGATTTACCTTTCAAGAGAGATAGGATACTTGTATCTTGTTTGAGTTGTTGTTGTGCAGAAAACACCATCAATAGTATCAATAGAGAGATGTGGCTTGGGAATTTGGGGTTGGAGGATTATGTGGTCTTAAAAGGCCTAAATGTTGATTAGGACAGTCAATTTTTAAATTTCACTCATTTATGATGTCAAGGTTGGGAATGAGTTTGGGTCAACTATTTCAAGGTTGCTTAAGGAGTCTTGAAGATGAAACAAGTGTTTTTGTGTATTTTCCTTAGTTTGGTGTGTTGAAACAAGAATTTGTGAAGGGAAAAGTTAATTAGTGATGAGAAATCAAACAAAGAATGTTTTGAGATTTGTCAAATGAGATTGAGTGAGGTTGTTCCTTCCTTTGCTTACATTAGTTTGGTATCAGAGATGGAAGGCTCTGGTAAGAGAGATTTGGTATTGTGTTTGTGTGTTGTGGTTGTGTGTAGGTTGAGAAGATAACCTGGTTGTTGCCAAGAGAACGCAGAGAAAGTGAAGAGAAGTTGAGAAGCAAGAAGAAGCTTGCTTGAAGAGAAAAGATGGAGCTATTGAGAAGACATTTGTAGGAAAAGGAAGAAAGGAAAAAGAGAAAGAGGAAAGAGAAATTTGACAGAGAGGTAGCAGCATTAAAGCAAGAGGTGAGAAGATTGGATAGAGAGTTCTAGGAGTCCATGATGAAGATGGAATAGATGATTGAGTAGAGGAAAAGTTGGTACCTGAAGATCAAGAAAAGAAAAGTTACATGGCCAATTAAGAAGATAGTCAAAAGGAGAAGAAGACAAATGAAGGTGAAAGAGAATGAAGAAGAGTTTCAAGATGCAGAAGAAGAATTCAAGGATGAATACAAATGTATTGCAGCCATTCCCAAGAATGAAGATGAAGGAGAAACAAAGAGGAAGAACTCAATTTTAGAGGAAGGAGATATTTAGTTGGTGTCAAGATTAGATGAAGAAATGATTAAAGATGAATTGATCTTGGAGATTTACAAAGAGTTTAAGAAAGGTGGAGGTATTATGGTTGAAACAATGTATTATTTCTTTGTAATACTAATATTTTGGTCAAGCAACAATTTGAAGATCAAAGGACAAAGGGAGAAACAAGACACTAAGATGCACCAAAGCATAATGAATCTGATTTCAGTTGGAAATCAAGATAGAGAACTGATTTGAATGGACAAAATGAAACCTAAGGTGAAGATAAAGATGATTAGGAGCAGTTTCAAGGCCAATCAAAGGCAGATCATACAAAGAAAGTATATTTGTGGACAACTTCAAATTCAAGTGGACTTGAAATTCATTTGGCTAGGAGAATGATGCAAGAGCATCTTGACAACATCATGTTTTGATGAAGAAATTTTGAAAATTGATGCAATTTTGGTGTCTCAACCTTGTAACAAGGTTCTAGAGGTCATTTTCATGTGATTAAGTCATTAGGAGGCCAATATTTAATGTTTTGTGTCAAAATTGAAAAGAATGTGAAAGTTGTCATACAAATTGTAAAATTGCTAAAGTTGAAAAATTGCAAAAAGTATGTAAACAAGGAAGGTGAAGGGTCATTTGTCTCTTGGGTCATTCAAAATCAATTAGAAACTGAAAGGACATGTTTTAATTCCTTTAAAAATTCCATTTTTACATTTAGATATGTGTGGGTGATTGAGATTATGAATGTGAGTAAATAAAACCACTGTTTTCTTGCATGTTTCTACAAAATTTCTCCATTTTTTGATACTGTATGGATTTGTATGGGAAATAATTCATTGCTAATTTATTTTAAGAAATAGTAGGATCAATCACCTTCCTTTTCTATTTTTTTCATGCATTTTGGCTCTATTTTGAGTTAGTTATTGTAAATTTTCTGGAAACAATAAATACCCTTATCTAGGGTAACCAGTCAACCTTTAAAATTACATTTCTCAGGATTTAACCATTGAATCCTTCTAATAATTGGTGTATAAGGAGATTTTAATGTATTCTAATAGATTTTTAAGTGTAGAGGTTGAGCATGTGGTTTTGGGTAGTTTCAACAAAGCCCTAGGTTCAAAACTTGTGAAAATTCTGAAAGCAATAGTGTATAGTGGGGTTTTAAGAGATTGGATTGTGATAAATGTGTCCTTTTGTATTAATTTTTTTAAAAAAATATATTTAGGTGTATGATGAGCCATTTCAAGTTAGGGTTTGATGAATATATAAGTTTGATGCTATTGTATATTGATTATTCAATTAAGGTAGTCTGATGACAGACGTAGTTTGAAGTAGAAAATTTGTGTTTTGATGATACTAAAGATGTTCTACTTGGGTGGTGGTGATTTGAAAGGATGCATTGGCATGTTTTTATCCCTCACTAAATAGGGTTTGGTTTTTTAAATGGTTCTATGTTCAATTGTATACTGACCTTGCATGGCAATTTCAAGATAGTTATCTTTAGGAGTCAAAAAATGAAATTTTTTTGTATAAGTGTTTGAAGAAATCACATGCATAAATTGTGGGAGATGGTTTCTTATGATTGTGCAAGATATTTTATATTTGTTTGAGGTATAATTAGATATATATGGCTTGGTAATTTGGGGTTGGAGGATTGTGTGGTCTTAAAAGGCCTAAATGTTGATTATGATAGTTAATTTTGAAATTTCACTCATTTATGATTTCAAGGTTGGGAATTGAGTTTGGGTCAGTTACTTCAAGGTTGCTTAAGGATTCTTGAAGATGAAACAAGATATTTTGTGCATTTTCCTTAGTTTGGTGTGTCAAAACAATAATTTGTGAAGGGAAAAGTGAATTAGTGATGAGAAATAAAACAAAGAATGTTTTGATATTTGTCAAATGAGATTAAGTGAGGTTGTTCCTTCCTTACATCAAAAACTCCAATGAATCCCTAATTTTTGTCATCATTTGCACTTAGTCATTTTAGGGAAAATAGCTCTACACTCAGCCACCATGGAGATTAGGGTTTCAAGCTTGAACACACTCTATTCTTGTTGTTTGGGTAAAAATTCTTCAATAAAATGATGGTAAGTGCTTCCTCCTGTCAAATTTGCAAAAAAAATTACATCTCCTTCATCTCAAATGCACTTTTGGGCCTTTCTCAGCCATAGAAATCTCTACTTTTCTGATGTATTTTTGTTTGTTTATTATCTAAAAACCTCTTCATTACTTCTAGCCACCATTGGAGAATCTCTTATTGAAATTTTTTGGAGAAAGCTATGGGAGAAGCCCGCAGATTAAATTGTATTTTTCCATAGTTAGAACTCGGGTAAGCTTTCATCTTTCAATCTTAGCATTCTCACTTTTTTTTCTACAAAATTTGCTCCATTCAAGCCCAAGGAACTATAAAATGAATGAATGTTTTATTTTTCACATGCTTCTTCACAACTATGGCACAAATTGTATTTTCTCCATTTGGGTTTCTCTACATTCTTCTCATTATGAAAGACTTGAGAGAGCTTTTTTTTAATAAGACAAGAAAATGGGTATCTATGTAACTTCAGGTCACAGCCTCTCTCTCTGAAATTCACTTATTTTTGTGCTTATATGAGCTCAAATACCCTCCATTCCTCTACACTTGTGAATTTTCTACAAACCTCAAGTGGGTTTTGTTATTTGTGAAGAGAAAATACTCCCTCAGACCGCAGCCATGACAATACAACTAGTTTTTTACATTTTTATAAATGTGGTGCAAATACCCTCCATACAAACCCTAATCCATATAAAATCCTCATGATAGAAACAAGAGGCATTCTCGGGGCCGTGGCTTACATCTTATCTATCTAGGTTGTTTATCTTCTTGCATAAAAGAACTTATGCATTCTAGGTACCTCTGCATTATATGGTTTTTGGTTTTCAATGCATTCTTTCTTAAATCTCTTCATGGTTTCCATCGCATTTGTATTTCCATTCATGAAGCAATATATGAGAATCATTCTCTTTACTTGGATGCATCAAATCTTTCCATTTTTATTTCAAACCCCTTCCAACAAGACATTTTCACTTCTTTACTATATGTTTACTTGTCTCTGAACAAGATAGGAATGGAGATAACATTGCTTACAATTCTGAAGAAGCAACATAGCTTCACCTTTTTTTGTTGTTTCTTCACTTCACTCAAAATTCAACAAGATGTCCATTGAATAGATTTGAAGTATTCTTTTGTTTCAATAGATAGTATCATATAAATGCACATTCATTATTTATCCCTCATTGTATTGTAGTGAAAATGAATGCACCTCTTTGTCTTCTGCATTCCTACAATTCTCTTTATTTGACTACTACATTTGCTTTAGTATTGATGTTGTTCTATATGCTAAAGCATTGTCTCCTTCAACTTTGCATGCAAATTTATTATGATTTCACATGTTGCACATATACCTGAAGGTGTATTATGACTTCATCTATTCTCCCATTGCTATTTTCTCACTCTCTGGTGATCATTCACTCCCCACGCCTTATTACTCCTTCAGTTTTGATGCAGTACATGAATTTTGTCCTAACATTGTGTCTTTGTGATGAATGCTTCACATTGCTCCACCTTAGCACCCTAGTGAACAATTTATTTCAATGTTGTTTTATATGTAAACACTGCTTGTAAAATATCATGTACATGGTGACACCTTCATGTGAGACATTGAACATTACAAAAAACATAAACAATAACACTTACTTTGTTGTCCTATCAATGTGATTACTTCAAACAACATAAAAATAATATGAACATGTTATATGATGGAAAAATAAGATGAAATTAGCTCGCAAACATGACTCTTTTAATGAAGGATGATGCATTTATACTATGTGTTGCATTTTATTCTAGGCATTCAAATGAGCTCTTCTTCACTCATGATTCTCAACTCATTTCACTCATGGATTTGACTATCATGAATGATCAATGAGCTTTAAGCTCTTGTATTTACTTTATGATTTACTCCTTTAGTTGAGATATTTCTTTTAAGCATGGTGAATGTGTTTCCTTTCTCAATCCCCTCTTGAAATTAAGGGGTAGCATGTTGGGCTCAAAAATTTATTCGCAACATGATTTCTCCTATACCTGCATAGTGAACAAACATGTTAGATGAAAATAGTGAAGCTCAATGCTCCTGTGATAATTTATTTTCCAATAATTCTTGCATACTTATGATGTTTATTAAGCTAATTCAATACATTATAGGAAATTCACTATATTTTTATAGATAGAGCACATAGGAAGACTCATATCCAGAGCTTTAATAGTTTTTCTCATCATGATGCAGGTTCACTCAAGATTGGGAGCAAGAAGGAGCAACAACAATGAAGATCAACACCGAACACCAATAGGCAATGATGGATATGTCTCCTCTTATATGCTTTTTTTCCCCTTTTATCTTCACATTTATAATTCATTCCTTGTGATGTGTTGGTTCATCTACTCCTACAACTTGTTTGGGACAAATGATTTCTCTTTTCTTTCCAATGAATATGAGAAACAACATTCTTTGCAATCTAGTACAATTATGTATATATGTCTTTTGCAAAATCTATGCAACATTGTTAAATGAATAAATCATTACAAAATTTGAATGAAATCAATATTCTTTTATCTCATGTAATCTCTTTTATGATGTAAAACATTGAATGACAAACTGAATACTTTCTTCTATTGATATAGACATGCAAATAATCCTAACAAACATAGTGCATCTAATTCTGATCAATTATCATCAAATTCTTCTATTAATCAAATAAAGTGGTTTATTAGATTAATTCACTAATATGCATCATGTTTAATTAAATAAATCAATTTATTTAAATAAATCCCCAAATTCCTCTTATTTGATTAAATAAATCAAATGATTTAAAGCAAATATCATAAATACACTAACCCACTCAAAGTTAATTAAATTCTAAATTAATTAACTTTAATCACCTTCTAATCATCATTAATAAGTTCTCTAGCTTTTAACTCCCCAAGATTTAAATCAACCCCTGATTAATTAACCCACTTGCACATGAAAATAGTTTCCTTTAATTAATTAATTACCTCATTTATCCTCTCAAAAGCATATTATAGGGAATATTCTTTCATTAACTCCCTTTATTTGACTTTCTTACCCAAACAATTTCCCTCCAAAACATCTCAACCACATTCATTCAATGCCTCTTACAAATGCATTAATCTCTCTTACACCCCTCTTACATCTCAACCACATGCATTAACTATGCACATTCTCCAAAATGTGCTCCAACATCACCCATTAGATTTGTGACAAGTATCACAATCTTATTGGATCTCCTTTAGACCCACATTCATCCCATCTCTCCATTCTTCAACCCTTCAACCTATAAATAGAAGCCACTTCTACTTGACAATCATCCACAACTTCAAGCATTGTCACTATAGGCATTTCAATTCATAGCAATCCATCACTTTCATCTTTTTCAGTCAAGTTATCACCATTTGGAGTCATTTTCACACTTGGATCATCATCAATCACCAAGCATATCAAATGGATTGATAAAGGGCTTCTTTCCACATCAAAGGAGCACCATTACCCCTATGGGATGGAGGTTTAGCTATTTCTATTTAGATTGCATGCTATCTTTTGTTAGTTTGTTATTATTTTCATGTTTTCTCTTGAATTTAGTTAAAAAATATTATAGGGGGTGTCTGATTTGTTTTCTAACATGTTTAACACTTGCTTGTTGATCCTTATTAGTTGATTACAGATTTGACACTCAAATTTTAGAGCTAGAAGGAGGGCTAACCAATTTATTTTGTTGTTTTTGGCCTAAAATTTAATTTTGTACAGCTACAGTAGAGCGGCGCCACCCTTGCCACATGCAAAATGTCCTTTGATTATCACATAGACTTTGCTTGTTTGCAGAGTGTCCCTTTTTCTTTCAAAACTGCATTCACCATGTTGTGTCACATTTGCATGTCACTGTCGCATCACTTTTGCTATAGATCCGCATTTGACCTTTCTATTTTTTGTCTTATCTTTTGGTTCTGTGGAGCGCCGCCTTTGAAATTGTGTCGCATTCTATGTCTTTATCCTCTATAGAGCATCACTTTTTCTTTCACTATAGTGTTGCATTTGCTTACAACATCACTTTTGCACAATTGTATTGTGTCACATTTGTTGCACAACATTGCCTTTGCAAGAAAGGGAGAGAAATTAAGTTGGAGACTTAAAAGCATTTTTTAATGCTCATCGTAATAGCTTAGGCTTTCCAATTCTACATTTAATTTCCTGTTCTAGGACCAACTAGAGTTATTTTGGGCATAAAATTTACAAACAACTCAAGCTTTGTCAAAGTTGGTTAAAATTGAACATTAGGAACTTACTAGATTTTGATTTTGGGTTAAAATTGAACAAACAACTTCATACTTGGTTTTTGGTGCTCTAAAAAGAACTCATAACTGCTTTGATGATTAAAATGAACTTGTGCTTTCATTGTCTTGTAATTTTCTTTGTAATTTGTTTCATTTGAATGTGTATGCACTTCTCTCACACTTTAAAATGATCTTGAGAATCAAAAGTATTCTAGTGATATTGGTTGTCTAAAACATTACCCACACAAATTTCACATTTGGGTTTAAAATTGAACAATCATGCTAGTGTGAGAAAGAGACATTATCTGTGTTCCATCCTTGTGCTTTACGCAAACTTGGAGGTTGAACTACAAGTGTACTCCCTTTCTTTTGTTCACCTTTAGAGGGGCATGCCTAAGAACAACTCGAAGGTGACTCCAACTAGTTTTTCACTTGGGTTGATATATAAATGGATAAGACTAAATTGTTAAGTCCTCATGGTATGCAAGCCTTAGTCGTATAGTGTCTTTCAGAATGGGATACTACTGTAAAAAGTATAAGAGCCCCTAGTAGGATTGATTAAATCCTTTAGTGGCTTGTTGGACACTCGCAAGGTGCCATGTCCCTGATTACCTGAACTAAGAACCAATTTGTTTAGAAGCCAAAATCCTTACTATTTGTTGGTGAAAGATTGGTCATTCTAAAGTAACCCCACATATGTACTATTCAAAGTGGAAACAAGATAAATCCTTTTGATCTCCAAATTTTAAGGATTAAGATATTTGGTGGTCTCGAGAAGTGTGTGTCATGGAGGGGAGCCAGTGTCACCAAATCTCTAGTTGTTCAATTTGTCTCAGTGTTTTGAGAAATCTAAGTGGGGACTCAAAAAATATTATCTTTTTTATCCTAGGGTTGTGCAATTTGTGAGTCAGTCAAATACTTTTCTTGGATCTCAAACTTTGAAACAAACATTAAATAATTCATTAAAATTTCAAACCCTTTGGAAGAACAAATATCCTTGAAAATTCCAAATATTACTACTTGTCCCTAGGGATTTTATCCTTAGAGGCTTCTAAATATGTGGGTCTATATCTCAATTTGTTCTGTCCAAAGTCAACCTAGGAAAATTATGCCTTTGATTCTTTTATTTTCACATAATGGACCTTGTGTAACGAAAAGAGTTAAGACATAGAAATTCGGTTTGAAAATTTAAACAAGATGTGTTGATGTGGTAAAAAGAATCCATTTAATCAAGATGAAATCAATTGAACTTGACACATGTGCTCATTTATCTTTGGTCTTATGGTTTTCCAAGAAAAACATTGGTCTTTTGGTTTAAAGTACTCATAGGGTAAGCATGTTCTTCACTATCTTGGTCTTGTAAACAAGGTCCCTCTTAGGTTCATTTAAGATCAAATTAAACACTTCATCCATCCCAAACATTTATCATCTCCATCCCACAAAAAAAAATTAGAGCTTTGGAAAAAATCAAAATTCTAGACTTGGGTTAATCCTTAAAACAAATCAAAATCACCTTGTTTAGTTAGGAGTGTGAGAATGCATCCTTTCTCATACCTTTAGTTTAATTAGCACCCCTTTGAACAAGCTCATCCTAAAGGTCACATCCAACATCTTGGGATCTACAAGTTCATTTTCCAAATCAAACCAATCAAAATCAAATCCTAATGTCTAGTATTCCTCCAAAGTTCCTAAAATTTCAACACCCATATCACTCACCCTTTCATCCTTCATATCATCATTGGTCCTAAATTCCTTAGAGGTCAACAAGGTCAAAACACAAGAAGAATATAGAATATAAACTTGATTCATACATCATGAGTATCTAAATCAACCAAACTATCAAAGCCTTACAATTCAAATTGATTATCAAAACTCACATTTATACAATCCATACATAATGGGATCATTATCTCCTATAAACCTCAATGGTACAACAAGTGTGAGTATGCCCAATCTAAATTTTGGAACACCTTTCCCTATGGTATATTTACATCAAATTCAAACTACAAATCTATCAACCAAATGATCAATACATGATTCTTCAACAAAACAACATTATCCCATCCAATCCATACATGTCAAATTTGAATATACCAAGTGAAAACTTATAAAAAATGAAAATATCAAATAAACAGTCGGTGAACTATGGGATAGATACGTTTACAAATCAAACCAATGTTGTTCAAAATCCAAATAATACATTGACAACTCAATGTATTGATCCAAGTAAAGGTAACCTCACACAAAATCAAAGTTACCCAAATCAAAGCAATGCGTTTCCCAACCACAACAATGTTCCATGTCAACCTATAATGCAAAATATAAACATCATCCCAAATCAGAACATTGTCCAAAATCAATTTGTGCATGATCCCATACAAATACCACAAGTGTATTCCAAATATGCTTGACCAACAACCAAATTTACTACATCAAGGGTGTCAAGATCAAAATCAAGAACAAATTTTGTGAAATCAAATTGCTATACTTAGAAAATTTGTTGACTCGTATCACCAAGAGACATCTTCACCCAAAACTCTACACACTCCCCCATTGGTTAAACCATGCCATCAAAACATTGAATTATCTCTACAAGCTCATCAAGAATAATATCCCCAACATCAAGAGGTTGGATATCAAGATCAACAACATCAACAATAAACCCAATCACCACATCTTGAAGATCAATCACCACATCTCCAAAATCAATCACCACAAGGTCATTTTAAAGTACTATTCTCACAAGATAACAAATGTGAATACACTCCTTTGGGAGAGTCAATTGAATCCACATTACACAAGCTAGTTGATGAAAAACTCATCACTCTTCCAAAAGTCAATGCTTTCAACTCTATCATAAATTCCCCTAGAATAAGGGTAGATATTATTGTGAGTATCATAGAGACAATCATCATAAAACATAAAATTGTATTCCACTAAAAAATATCATCCAAGACCTTCTTTATCAAGAAATAATAACTGTTGATGACAATGATCAAGATTCAACCACTAATGATAGCAGTGCCAATCTCTCCACCACGATTATTGAAAACAATGGTCAAGATATATCCATCAATGAGCACCTTGCGGATGTTTCTACTTCATCCAATGATCAAATCAACATACATCAAGAGTCACTTTTCAATCATGATCAAAATCCACCAACAATATCCCATGATGATCCATTCCAAGAAATGTTAACATCATTTGATCCTATGGTTGAAAACATTGACAATCTCTCCACCACAATTGTTGAAAACAATGATCAAGATCTATCCATGAATGAGCACCTGGAAGATGTTTCTACTCCATCCAATGATCAAATCAACATGCATCAAGAGTCACTTTTCAATCATGATCAAAATTTACCAATAATATCCAACAATGATCTATTTCAAGGAGTGTTAGAATTATTTGATCCTATTGATATAATCCACGATCCATCGATCAATGATCATGTTGAAAATGTATCTACATCACCTAATGAGTTAAAGGGCATATCTCAAGAATTTATTCCAGAGCATGATCAACGTTTTTCACCAAAGTCTAGGAATGCTCATTTCCAAGACATATTGGCATCCTTTGACCTCATGGTTCCAAATATTGAAGAAATCCTAAATTCATCACTTGATCCAAATTCACTTAAAGATCAAGAGGATATTAAGCCACTTCTCATGCCTAATGATGATATCCAAGAACCTTTTGTAAGAAATCCATCCTTTGAAATGGACCCATGTCAAGAACTTGATCCAAAGCATGTCGAAAGCAATTCTAAAATCATTCAAGATCAAGAATTTGTATCTCCAAGATACTGCAATGATCTAATGGACACTCTCCAATCTATACAAGATGTCAGAAATGATGATCACATCCATATAGCACATACTCCTCCATCTACCCATGAGATGCTTTCTTTGGATGGACAAGTAGATGATCTTCATTCATAATAGGATTCCTTTACTCCTAACATTATTATACAAAAAGAGAAAGTTATTAATTCCTACAGTCTGACTGAGTTATGATCATCAGGATCAATATCTCCCAAATTTAGATTGAGGAAATCATGTATGAAGATATCCAACACTATCCACTCAAGGAAACAAGTCAAACCAAACAAGATATTCTAAATACAATAGAGCAAAAAATTGAAATAACATCATCTGTAGTGGTCATTTATCAGATAATACTTATTAAAGAGGATATATCGAAATAGGTAGAATAAAAGCATGAAGGTACTACTTCCACCATACTAGGGAAACTTCATCTCAAGGAAATGTCAACATAGGGATCACAAATAATCCTTATGATGAAGCCAATGCTACTACTACAACCAGCCACATCATGAATCTTCATCCACCCATCACCCCATCCATGAATTGGGACCAACATAAAAAGAAAGATTTAAATAAAAGCATAAAGAATATTATCAAAGAAGAAAAAGATGAGAAGCATAATGGAAAAATAAAATACACATGGATACCAAAAAATACATAGAAATATTATTCTTGTCAAACTCCATAATTCAAAGAAACTATGGGGAAAAATGAAAAAGGGAAATTGTTGTGCAGTTTTTGCACACACACCCCACTGAAAGCAGGGAACCTCTTTCGTTTTGGTTTTTGGTGTCTTGGCCCTTTCATTTTGAGGATTTATTTTGCTTGGGCATGTGCTTAAATGTTTATTTTGCTTGTCTAAGTGGCCCCCCAAGTTATCTCATTGAAAATCATAAGGTCTGGGTGAATTTTGGGTTTTATCCTGATTCGGGATTTTCCACCCCATCCAGATTTTCTTAGATCCTATTGAATGCTATGGTTCAGAGATTTTCAGTCTTCGTGGAATTCCGCGTGGGCCAGATTTTTCCAAATTTTGTCTTGTCGTCGAGTTCCATGATTTTCTTGGTTGTCTTGTCAGAGGCATTAATGTTCTTCATACAAGCTTTGAACGATGTATTTAACCAATTTTGAGAACATTTGCATCATTATACTTTATTGTCCATGATCGATTGAGCTAAAGAGTTTGTTCTTGGAAGTATTGGATTCGATTTGGAGCATTGAGTTTGTCAATTCTTCGATTTAGCTGGTGATCCTTTGGACATTGTTGTTGTTGTTTTCGCTGGGTGCTCTTAAATTTGCATTTTTTGTTTCTGGGATTGATTTCACTTCGATAAATGGTATGTACATGTTGCCTCTCTTCTAATTGATGAATGTGATTGGTCCTTGATGCATTGATGTTCTAGACATGTTCAGAGTTCAAGTTTTTGTATCTTTGACATTTGATGCTAGGGTCACCCGATATCACTTTATTCATCATCTCCTAAGTAGGTGTTGAGGTCATTTATTCATTTGCATTATGAAGTATCTTGCTTGAGAGTAGTGAATTTCTCTAGTAAGACTTAGCAGTTAAAATAATCAAATTTTGAGCTTGCCTGTGCGTTAATGGCTGATTTGTAATATTCCTATGCCTAAAAGGAGAAGAATTATAAGATTATCCCAAAAGGCAGGTTCTAAGGATGGGGTTGAAGTGGATCCACCTGTGGTAAATGTAGAGAGTTCAGAGGAAAAGGCATGGGTGTACACAAGGAGGTCAAGGACTCCTTCCCCTAAGGATAATGTGCCTAAAGCAGATTCTCCTCTGGTTACTTCTCGTGTGGAGTAGCATGATGATGTTCCTTCTTCCCACGAAGTTCAAAGTGAACCAAGTGAATCCAAATAGGCTAAAGATCATCCAAACACTGAGGGAGAGGAATTCCATGAGGGTGAACTTTATAGTGCAGAGGCAAAAGTTGAAAAGGTGATGCAGTCTCCCTTGGTTGCGTATGAAGAATCACCTATTGGAACTAAAGAGATCAAATCACCTCCAAGGGAAGAAGAAGCAGTGAAGGTTCCCTCACCTAAATACAAAGAGGAACATGTTGAAGAAAAGGAGAGTAAGGCCAAAGAAGTTCCTAAGAAGCAGGGTTTGAATGAGGAAGCGCCTAAGGGTCAGCAGGAGGAAGTGGAACAAAGCGAAGTGCAATTGAAATCCACTATTCCATAGTGGCTGGACAAAGAAATAAAGAGAAAACAAGTTGTTGTAGAGGATAATCCACCTAACTGGGATGAGTTGCTGACTAAGATTGGAAAAGATAAGGGTAAGAAGAAAGCCAGGGTGATTTCAAAGATTGAGAAAGATGAGGCTAGTAACAAAGTTGTCCATTGCAACTCCTGATCAGGATAAGAATAGAGATGAGGTAACTGCAAAAGATTATAATGTGCAGACTTTTAATTTAGGGCCCACTTCTCTTGAGTAGGACATTGAAGATTATCAGGGTTCTAGCACAGTTATCATGGGGAGATTGAGGAAAGAAATTCAAACTAAGCAGGAGCTGAAAAAGGAAAATGAAAAACTTAGGAAATGCTTGGAAGATCTGATGAAGCCCTTGCAATCTATTAACCCCTTCACCTCTGCTACAAAACCCTTACCTCAAGAGACTATCACCGAGCTGGAAAAGATGAAGGCTTCCACTCTTGCCACTACAAATTGGCTGCAAGGGGTGTGAACCAAAGGAAATGAGGCCATTAAATATATTTTTTCAACTAGGAAAGATGTTATGAGGACAATTGATAGGTTGAAGGAGGTGTTAGCTCAGGATAAGGAAGATACAGATCTGCTATAGAAAACCAAAACCATCATGAAGTATACCAAGGATAAGCTAGTAAATGATAAAATTCTCCCTTCCTCCAGAGCTGTTGAACCTTGGGAATGGTTTGAAGCATTGCAAATTAGCCAGAAGGTTCTGAAAAAGATCTACAAACAAAGGAGGCAGATTGATGATACCCTAATTGGTGTGTATAATGGATCCATTGCTTTTTTTGAGATTATGACAGGGAGAAGGAAGATTGCCCATAAATATTTGAGTTTAGAATAGTTGAGAAGGTGGTGGAATGATGTTTATGCTCCAGCCAGTGATGATTCTATTATTAAACACCAATTAGATGATGCGGCCACTTACATTGCTATCATTGATAAATATCTAACATATAAGGTTGAGTGGGATAAATCGGTGAAACAATCCAAGGAGGATATTACATCAATTGAGAGCTGACTTAAGGTTTTTCCTTTACCACCTGTGGCCGACTTGGATAGGGTGCTTTTGAAGGTGCATGAGATGCTGGATCGGAATAAAGACAAGGGAAGGTAGTTAATGATGGGCTACATTGAGATTTGTGCTTCCCTATTATTTTTCCATGCACTGGTCCAAGCTGCATTGGAGATCCCAAGCCGACCTAGATGGAGTTCATGCATTTAATGCATATTTATCTCATTTTGAATTTCTCTTGGCCGACTTGTTGTGCCTAATTATTATTGTAAAACCCTACCTAGGCTGACATGTTTTGGGGGTTCTATAAATATGGAATTTTTCCTCATTTGTAAGGGTTAAGATATAGACATAGATGAATAGAGAGATAGGTAGTGTAGAAGTGAACTAAGTAGAGCAAGAGTTAGCAAGTAGTTATTCTCAAGCAAATATTGTAACAAAAAATTGGAATTGTTGCTACAGTGGATAATTTTGATGCAAGTAATGACATTGTGATTTGGTGTCATGCTTGTGTTCTTCTTATCTTGCATGGTTCTTGTTGTTCTATCTTTAGAATTGCTTTGAGGAAATCTAATATTTAGATGTTTAGAATTAGATTTGATTTAATGATGTTTATGGTTTAATATTTGGAGTGTTGCAGCAATCCCTGGTCCATACTTTTCGCAACCAACTGACTATTAGTTGCTTTGCAAAGTTAACCTGGACTTTATATTCATTGTGCTTAGTTCAATTGTGAGGGTTTATTCATTTCAATTGCAATAGGGTTGTTTGAATGAATGTTCATGATTTGAAAATCTTAACACCTTAGATGATTGCACTATTTCTATGAGATTGCAGGTCCATCTGGGTCAAGTAGAAATCAGTTTCTGAGGGATTGGTCCATTTCAAGTATTTATCATTTGCATTGTTAATCTTAGGTTTAGTGGTAGATCTAGAAATCTTTCTAAAACCCTTATCTTTTGTTATTTCTTTTGTCATTGGATTAAATTTAGGATTGAAGTATCATTATATTGCTAGATCTGATAAATTTAAGATTCAATATCTTTCTCGTAGTAAGGTCCCATTATGATTACCAACATTTTCACATTTGTCACTAAGTTGTTTATGCATTTTCAAGACCTGACATTAGAGACCTTGGGGTTATCTCTTGAGGCTTTCTGATAGAGATTTACCTTTCAAGAGAGATAGGATATTATATTCTGTATGAGTTGTTGTTGTGCAAAAAACATCATCAACATAAATGTATCCATCTAAGATGTTCACAAAGGAAAAAATAAGCTTCTCAAGAAATCTATAAAGTATATCAAGTAGTTGGTCCTAAATCCATGCACACTTCTATATCCACCCATTATTGCTCATCTTCCCAAGTTTCGAGAGTCAAAAGTTCCAAACTATCAACCAATCCATCTCCTATTCCTAAACACACAACACCATGCACTCCTCCATGCATAATATCCAATCCTCAAATTGACCATGTATTTGTAGCCACAATTCATCATAAGGATTTAGAAGGAATTCTATCATGATGTGCACACAAAGACAAAGTTAACTTTATTATCATCAAAGCAGATAAGGAATCTCAAAAGTTGCATTCAAGTGCACGTATCTTAGCAAAGAAACTTCTTCAAGCAGGATATCAATGGCACATTATGATAGAAGCATCTACATCAGCACCACCAGGTGGTTCAGCATGAGCTTAAAATATTTTACAAAAAACCAAAAAAATAAAAAAATCATGAAAATAGTAAAGGAAAAATTCATCCTCTAGTGAAAACCACTATGGTGGTGCTTTGGACAGGTACCATGATGAAAACCTGGAAAATAGAAATCATGTGTAGAATCGATCATTTGTGTGCGCTAATTCAGATGGAAGCATCTTATCCCATCAATAATAAATCCAACATTTCATCCATCTTCTCCATAATAAATCCATTCATCCATGAACCATTTATCCAATCCATTTTCATCCATCTACATCCATCTTCCAAATTATCTTAATCTTGACAAAGTTTGGTGCACACTTTACAATTGCTTATGGTAAACATCTTAACATGAGACATTTTCATTGATTTTATCGTACCAAACATTATCGAATCCATGAAGCACTATTTGAATAAGCATCCTCTGTTTGAACACCTTATCTTATCGCAAGATAATCCATATCCATCCATCCATACATCTATCCAAGCATCCACCCATGGAATTCCATACATTGCTAGACATTGGGGGTAGATATTTACATCTTGCTTTGGGAATAAATCTTGATCTATATCTTCCAACTTATGTGATGATACAGACATTGAAAAATGTGAAATCAAATTGGTCAAAAAACTTGTAAGCAAAAAATAAAATCACTAGCTCATGGCATATTTTGACAAGAAGATGTTCCTTATCAAGCTTTATCTCTCATCGAACAACAATCCAAATAATCAATATCAGTTACATCTAACGTTTGCTTTATCATCACATCAAATCATTCACACAACTTTTTTTCCAAGCTAAGATTCAAAATCTTGATCAGTCAAATCCAATCAATCCATCATCATCTTGGGATATCCTTCCCAATCCTTGTGTTGCTTAACACTATCCTTTCATTGTTGTGTATCCTCAACAATGTTATAATCATCAATCCATCAATCTGACCAATCAACCTTAGCTTGTTTTTTAACAAAATCCCAAAATAGATCACTAATATCATCACACATGCCCATATCCAAATTGTCAAAATCATGTGAAAATCTAAAAACATTCAAATCATATCAAAATCCCAAAACAAGTCAAAAAATGTCAAAAACATAGTATTCAAACTACGTCATCTCTAAGCTTAAATGTAGGCATGACCATCATTGATGAGCTTCCAAGACACAAAACACAAAAACATTCATAAATCTTAGAAAAGCCCAAAAATAGCCTCAAAACATTAAAAAAACATCAAAAATAGCCAAATATTTGAAAAAATCCATCGATCTCATTTCGCTTCCCCACAGTAATCAATCATCCATAATAAATCAATCAGATCACCTTCATCCTTTGGCAATACAAACATAAACAACCACAACAATCAACAAAAGAAAGCTTCAAACGTAAAATCAAAATCTAAACATCAAAATTTTAAATGCAAAGTCAAACTATTGATCTTTTCAGCAAACATGTCAATCAACCTTATATCAACAACCTTTCAAACCTATCAACTTGCCACCATCCACTAACATGTCCTAGGATACATCCTTCCTACAATGGGCATTATCTTTGGCAAAACACCTTGAATACTTTTCCTAAGAAAAACACATCCCTTTGGATATAGGTATGAAGAACTTTGGCTTGTTTGTTTGCTTGATATTTTATTTTGTTTTATCTTATTACACTAATTCCAATGACCTCTCGATGATGTCTAATCAAAATTATTTAGAGAGAAAGGAATGGGTCATTGGTCATTATCTTTTTTTTGTTGTTTTTGTTGGAAAAACTTGCAATATAACTTTGTGATACTTGCTTTGGTAAGTGTGTATAGAGGGAGTTTTGGACAACTTGTTCACTATTTCATTGATAGGTTATGCCTTTCCATGTTTTGGTTTGAGATATTTTAAACTTTTGAAATACATCCTAGTGAGGTTTTTATATGTTAGGTGTGAACAAGAATACTCCTATCTGTTTGTCGAGTCAAAGTCCATCTCACTAGATACAACGCCATCTTGGTTGTATGTACCTTGACACATCATATCTATGTGTGTTATCAAACATAAGTAAATTTATGCTATTTACATCCAAAACCCTTGGATAAGAAAAACATCATCATCATTCATCATCATATCTAATAAAGTCTTGTTGACTCATAGACTTGTTGCACTTTTGCATCTTCTTGAAATCAAGGGTTGATTCTTCTCATTCTACTATCATCTTTCATACTAACATAGTATCATGAAATTCACCATCCTACATCCACAAATCATCAACATCTCACATAATCATACATAACATCATCCATCTCACATGCATTGCATCATCATTTAAGTTGTTTAGAATAATATAGATTTTCTATTCTAAGCATCTTAAAAGCATCTCATTTGCATTGTCATTATCATATAGATTTGTTCATCTAACCATCCATGCATCCATATTGAACCTCTTTGTCACAAGATCGACCCTAAAATCAAAGTTTCCACCTGATCTCTTGAGGGGGTAGTGTACCAATGTACTTTTTGTTGGGGCATCCAAAAAATTAGAAAATTTTCAAACTTTGATCTCAGCAAGGTTATTCTTTGAACCAATGCAGTAGGTACATTACTTCAAAGAGGGGAAAATTGTAGACATGCAAATAATCCTAGCTAATATAGTGCATCTAATTCTGATAAATTATCACCAAATTCTTCTATTAATGAAATAAAGTGGTTTATTAGATTAATTCACTAATGTCCATCATGTTTAATTAAATAAATTAATTTGTTTATATAGATCCCCAAAGTCCTCTTATTTGATTAAATAAATCAAATGATTTAAATCAAATATCGTAAATCCACTAACCCACTCAAAGTTAATTAAATTCTAAATTAATTAACTTTAATCACCTTCTAATCATCATTAATAAGTTCTCTAGCTTTTAACTCCCCAAGAGTTAAATCAATCCCTAATTAACTAACCCACTTGCACATAAAAATAGTTTCTTTTAATTAATTAATTACCTCATTTATCCTCTCAAAAGCATATTCTAGGGAATATTCTTTCATTAACTCCCTTTATTTAAATTTCTTACCCAAACAATTTCCCTCCAAAACATCTCAACCACATTCATTCAATGCCTCTTACAAATGCATTAATCTCTCTTACACCCCTCTTACATCTCAACCACATGCATTAACTATGCACATTCTCCAAAATGTGCTCCAACTTCACCCATTAGATTTGTGACAAGTGTCATAGTCTTATTGAATCTCCTTGAGTCCCACATTCCTCTCATTTCTCCATTCTTCAAACCTTCAACCTATAAATAGAAGCCACTTCTACTTGACAATCATCCACAACTTCAGGCATTATTACTATAGGCATTTCAATTCATATCAATCCATCACTTTCAACATTTTTAGTCAAGTTATCACCATTTGGAGTCATTTTCACACTTGGATCATCATCAATCACCAAAGCATATCAAAGGGATTGGGAAAGGGATTCTTTCCATATTAAAGGAGCACCACTCCCCTTATTGGATGGAGGAATAGCTAGTTCTATTTAAATTTAATGCTATCTTTTGTTAGTTTTTTATTATTTTAATGTTTTCTCTTGAATTTGGTTAAAGAATCTCATAGGGGGTGTTTGATATTATTTTCTAACATGTTTAACACTTGTTTGTTGATCCTTGTTAATTGATTGCAGATTTGACACTTAGAGTTGAAAACACATTGCACAATAAAACTAAACTCTTTCTCTTAAACTTCAATATATGCAATGGTTAAGCAAAGCAGAAATAAATTGAAAATTTTCACCTAAAAATAAACATAAGTTGTTTCAGCTCTACCAATTTGAGTTGTAGGTGAAAAATTGGTAACATTCTTGGTGATTTCTATTGAATGCTTTCCTTCTAAGCATTAGACCAATTTCCTTAAACAATTCATTGGGTGCGGAGTCAAATTTTCCCCTCCTCAAACATAGAAATTCATGAAATTGAACTACAAACTACTCCAAATAGCAGCAAAAAATAAAACCAAACCAAACTGAAAGCAAACTAAAAGGTCCTGGTGGCCAGAAAACATGTTCAAGAGCACTTAGGGAAGGATAATAACTAAAATAAGATGTGCTTCAAGCACTTATTATCAACTATATTACTCTACTATAGTACAAAAGTAGAACTTATCTTCAGAGGCAATGTTTGAGGTGGATCCCATTAACTGGGATAAGCAACACCTCTCTGATTAACTTGGAAAGTTGAAAAGAGTTATGCTCTTTGCACTCTGTAATTGGATATGGCACATCCCAAATTGCATCAAACTTGGAATGTTTTCTAGGATTTCTTTTGTGCTCATCTCAATTGAACTACAAATCTCCAACAATGAAATCTGTTGGCCTTGCTATCTTGTCAAAAGAACTCTTCATCTAAGCTTGATGGATTTCAAGCTTTCTCAATGCCTCTTTTTTTGTTTCTTCTAGCTCCATTAGATGTGTAATCCTTACTTCCATAGGTTGCTCCTCTAACATCTCAAGTTCCTTGATAAAATTCAAAGTTGGTAATGGCGAGCCTAGTTTATGGTCTAGTTTTGGGTAGACTTTATGGTTTATTTGCTGAAGATATCATGGACCTTGGTGTTAAGTGTTGATACTTTTTATGATATTTCCTCAGAACTATTGACATTGGGCTTAATCTTATTTCTGCAAACCTTTAATGACAATGGCATGTTATTTGGACTGTCTATACTAATTTTTCATGTGGTTAATGAATGTTCCTTAAGGTGGTTACAAATATGCAATTATTGTGTGTACTAACATTGCCATGCAGATTTAATTTGAGGATACTAAATTGAGGAAGCCATCACCAGCTGGGCATGCACCATAATGTCCAACTAAGGAATCATTCAAAGGTCAAAGGAGGCTAATAGTAGAATATTCCCCATGCAAATCGAATGTAACTTCCTTGTAGTGGAATTTAATGATGTTGAGAAAATGCAGACATTACTACTGTGCTAAATTTGCGCTTAGACCTGCATGTCTGACCGAATTCCATGCATGCATAACTGTCGCCACTCCACTTTCTCTGCTTTCCCTAAAATGGCATCCTCCCAATTCATGGAGTTGACTTCCTTTTTTAGTTGATAGTATAAATAAGGATTAGATACTCCTTCTTTGAAGGTTGCACGATTTTATATTGTACTTGCATTCTTGAGTTTTTAGTAATACAGATATACTACTCTTTTGTACTCATGATTTACATTGAATGAAATGAAGTTTTAAGTTTGAGCATTTGAGTTCTCATTATTTTTAGAGGATACTTATCCAAGGGGGGCCACTTGGTGAGTAATCCATCCTTTAGTTTAGTATTTGTTTAGTATTACTTTATGTTTAGTAATTAGTTAAGATTCCGGCATCGACTATTCCTACAGCCACTAGAATTCCATTATGTGATTGTTCCTACAACCAAAGAAGATAGAGAAGTGTCTTATTTGTTTGCTCATATTTTCATCTCTATTATGCATTTCATCTTGGTGTAGTTTTTGATTGATGATTAATATTTATGTTATTCCTTTCCAAGCAATTTACTTTCAGCATTGTGTCTTTCTTAGCTGTAGAATGAAAATGGCTACTTTTGGTTCCTAGTGCACATACTATGCTGACCCATTTCAAGTTCACGTCCCTGGGTTGACAAGTTAAATGCACCTTCATGATGATTGAGATAGCTATTCACGTTAGATGTCCAATCTCTGAATCACAGCTATAAAGGCCTAGTTGTTAAATCATTGTAGGAGGCAGACATTTTTGGCGCCATTGTCGGGGATGGTTACAAACTAGGAAGTTCTTTGGATTCATTGGTAATTTTATTGTTGTATTATTTCTAAAAAAAATTCTTAGTATACCCCTCATTTAGGAAGTAATGAACCCTCTTATTCTTCACCCATTGTTTGTGTGAGCTAGCTAATAGTGAGTTGATACTGCATGCATAGAGGAAGGACAAGGGATGCTTATGGGAGATTCCTTCCTAACAATCATAATCCATTCTAGCTAGTTGAATATTGAAACCTTCCAAGCGAAGAAGAAGAAGATCCACACCCCTTTGTTGATGCATTCCCTGATTTGACTAGATCTGAAGTCTCATCTGAAGACTAAAATGAGCTTGAGAACCCCTTTTCCTTGGAACTACATCAAGTAGGAATGGGTGATGCAAATGGAAACATACCTAACCAACCAACTTTTCCTTTCCCCATTTCCCATCAAAATGAAGTTGACAACATCAAAAATATCCCTACTTCAACACCCCCCAAGTTTTATGGACTTGTCAAAGAAGATCCTGATACCTTTTTGTTTGAGTTTGACATAATTTGTAGGAGTTATGATTATACCACTGATGCCCATAGGCTTAAGCTATTTCCTACCACTCTAAAAGAAGCTGCATTAAGATGGTTCATGAGCCTAGGTAGAGATATTGTGGAAACTTGGGAGGACATGAAGACAAAGTTCCTTGACAAATACAAGGAGTATTGCAGGGGTAGTGACATGAGAGGAGGTGACATTTTCAAGATGTAGCAAAAAGAGGATGAGAGCCTGGAAGATTACATTTTAAGGTTTATGTTTTGCTTAAAGAAATATCCACACCATACCCTCAATGAGAGAATCATAGAAGCTGATTTTCTTAAGAGGAATTAGTGGGAGTTGCAATGATGCCTTGGACTTGATGGCAGGAGGAGATATCACCCAAGTTCCTTGGGAAGACATCAAGAAAATATGCCAAAACTACTCTAGGGTAGCTTCAAAGAAAGGGAGAGATTACCAATCTTCCATGGGTAAGTCAACTACCAGTGGAGTTTCAAGAATGGAGATTACTCATTTGCTAGAAGATTTCAAGCAAGGCATTATAAACAATCTAGCTACTCAGCTAGATACACT
The DNA here is from genome assembly GCA_007258455.2 of Sequoia sempervirens. Lineage (NCBI taxonomy): Eukaryota > Viridiplantae > Streptophyta > Pinopsida > Cupressales > Cupressaceae > Sequoia > Sequoia sempervirens. The sequence goes on along the minus strand of VDFB02000003.1, from coordinate 68,701,789 downwards.
TCAAGCCAAGAAGACGCAAGAGGAGGTAGAGGAAATTTTGGCATAGTATTTCCCCCATTGTAGACAAAAGAAGAAGGACTGCAGATGCAAGATGGTAGCTAATATTGAAGGCAAGTAGATTGCACTTGAGTTCAATCCAATCCAGATTGAAGAAGATCAAGTCTACTTTGTTGCACAAAGGAGGCCTTGGGCTCCAAGACAAGGTATGCCACCAAATCCACTCTCTTATATTGGGCCATATTTCAATTCCTATTCATCTGGCAACCAATGGCAGCCCCCATATCCATCCAACTATGGAGGATATCCACCATAAACTTGTAGTAACACTCCAAATGCTTGGCCCAATCATCAAAACTCTCCACCCTAGTTTTAGCAATTTCAAGGGCATTAGTAGCCACCTATAAGAAATTGGAAACAAACAAATCAATGGAGAGGAGGACAACAATGGCCTACCCAAACAACCAATTATATGCAACCACTTTCTCAGCCCCAATAGCCTGCTATAATGCCACCACTTGCTAATTCAATCTCAAACCCACCTAAACCTACTCAACTACCAGCTCAGCCCACACCCAATCCAAATAACAAACCACAACAGTAGCCTGTATACTCTACTAATTCAAATCAATTCCCTACATATGCTATGAGTGTAAGCGACATCAACTTTCATTCAGGAACTACTTTACCAACCCCTTCCAAGCCCATTATCACTAAGCTTCCTATGGAAGAGGAAGAGGAACCTCTGAATGATCCCATTCAATCAAGTGTACCTAAAAATCCTGAACCAGTCTAAGTCAAGCAAACTGAACAAGAACCACCATTTCCTCAGAGATTGGAAGTTGCCAAGAAGAAGGAAGAAAAAGAGGATACAAATTTTGACATCTTGGATCAACTGAAGCATATATGTGTCCAGATCCCTCTATTCCAGGCCATAAAGGATGTCCCAATCAATGGAAAGGAAATCAAGGAAGCATGCCTCAAGAAGCCAGGAAGGAAGAAGAAAGACCCCACTACGGTTCATGTGGTGGGACAACTAGCTAACATCATGCTTGGAAAAGTGACTATCCCTAAGTAAAATGACCCAGGTAGTCCTATGGTAGCAATTGTTATAAATGGGATTCAAATAAAGAATGCTCTAATTGATTTAGGGGAAACAATAAATGTAATGAACAAGGACATCCTACAACAACTAAATATTCCAAGCATGAGATATACGCCTACTATCTTTCAGCTTGTTAGTAGTTCTAATATTAAGCTTGATGGTATAGTGGAGGATCTTGTGGTGATTCTAGACTCCTAGGAGTACCCAAAAGACTTCATGATTCTTTCTCCTAAGGCTATACTAGGCGGGTATCCCATTATTCTTGGAAGAGAATGGTTAGCAACTAAAAATGCATATATTGGATGTCAGTCAGGAGACATGACCATTTCTAATGGGAAGAGGACCAAAAAGTTTGTTCTTTATCCTCCTGCACAACCATCACATGATGCAGATAACCCTATATAGCCACATGTTGGTGAAGAGCCCAAGGAAGTTAATTATGTGGCATAGCTTATGATGTTAGGCAAAAGCCCCTTCATGTAGCTTCAAGACAAAGATGACTTATTGGATAACATCATTCAAAATCATTATGAAGTGGAGGAAGCATCATCTTCTCATTTTGCTACTCTAGCCAAAACACTTCTACCTATTCTTCCTATAGCCACTGTTCCTACAGATATTCTTCCTGTAGCCACTCTTCCTGCACATGGACTTCCTACAGCAATAGGTATGTCCCATACATTACTACCATATGAACTCAAGGTACCATGTGTTAATGAAGCATCTATGATAGATTAAACTACATAAGTACAGGTGTCAGAAGGAAAGTATCTAAATGTAAATAACAAACTGAGTGAAAAACAACAATAGTTATTGGAAAACCTATTGAGGACCCTCCATCATGCATTTGCGTGGTATTATCATGAGATGAAGGGATTGGATCCTAAACTTTTCACAAACATAATTTATATCAAAGATGATTGCACCCTAGTGAGGTAGCCACAAAGAAGAATTATCAACACACTGAGAGAAATTGTAAAAGGAGAACTATAGAAATTGCTAGATGCAGGATTTATCTACCCCAGTTCAGATAGCTAGTGGGTGTCTCCATTAGTGATTGTGTCTAAAAAAGGAGGAAAATGGTGAATTTTTTTTTATTACAGGAAACTTAATGTTGCCACGAAAAAGGACCATTTCCCCTTACCTTTCATAGATCAAGTTTTGGACACACTTGTGGGAAAGCAATACTTTTCTTTTCTAGATGGATTCAACAGCTACAACCAGATCCAAATTGCACCAAAAGACCAAGAGAAGACCACTTTTTCCTATCCATGGGGGACCTATTCCTACTCAGTACTCCCTTTTGGTTTATGAAATGCACCTGCAAATTTTTAGAGGGCAGTCATTAGCATATTTTCAGACATTTCTCATGATTGCATGGAGATTTATATGGATGATTTCACTACCTATGGTGCTGATTTCAATGAAGCATTGGAGAATCTCAGGAAAGTCCTAAAAATATGTGAAGATCAAAATCTCTCTTTAAATAATGAAAAGTGCTTCATGATGATGCAAGAAGGTGTAGTTCTTGGGCACTACATCTCTCACAAAGGAATTCAAGTAGATCCTGCAAAGATTGAGGTAATTACAAATCTACCCATACCTAAAAAATAGAAGGATGTTAGGAGTTTCTTGGGCCATGTAGGATATTATAGGTCTTTCATCAAGGATTTTAGCAAAATAGCAACACCATTATATACCCTCCTCACTAAAGATGTTGAGTTCTAGTGGATTGAAGATTGTGACAAGGCATTTTTTTACTTGAAGTTAGCCTTGAATCATGCCCCTATACTCAAAGGACCTAATTGGGATCTTCCTTTCCAAATCCATACAGATGCATCATATTATGCCATAGGAGCAGTCTTAGGATAGAAAGAATGAGCTATTAAAAATTCTATTTATTTTTTCAGCAAAAAATTGCGAGTTGAATTCAATTATATAATAGCCATTAGATATCTTAGGAATAAACCTTTGATTAAAAGTAAGCTGGAAAGATGGTTATTATTGATGTAGGAGTTTGACATGACCATTGTGGATAAACTAGGAAAGGCCAACGTTGTTGCAGATTTTCTTTCCAGACTAACTACATCAGGGAATAATCAAGCCATAGATGACTCTTTTCCTAATGGGCATCTATTCTCCATCAGTGTACAAACACCCTGGTATGCTGATATAGCTAATTATTTGGTCAAAGGTAGAGTTTCTCCCCACTTCTCTCCAAAAGAGAGAAGGGAACTCATTGAAAAATATTTTCCTTTCTCATGGATTGTTGGACGTCTGTTTTATACTGGACCAGACCATGTCATGAGGAGATGCGTGAGAGAAGATGAGACATGACATTTTTCGTGCATGCCACAAAAAAACATGTGGAGGAAATTTTGTAGCCAAGAGGACAGCAATGAAGATTTTGAACACGGGATGTTACTAGCCAACACTCCATAAGGATGTAGGAAGGTATACCAAAAAATGTGACAGATGTCAAAGAATGGGCAGACCAACTAGATCTGATGAGATGCCACCTTTCCCTCAGGTAGTAATCACTCCCTTTGATAAGTGGGGATTAGATTTTGTAGGAACCATAGACCCTCCATCAAATGGTAAGTCCTATATTCTAGTAAGCACTAATTATTTAACTAAATGGGTAGAAGTTAAGGCCATGAAGCATGGAAGAGATAACAAGGTTGTAGAATTTCTTTATGAAGAGATTTTCACAAGGTATGGAGTTCCATGAGAGATAGTGACTGATCAAGTGGCTCAATTCACATCAACCATTCTTATAGAACTAGTCAATGAATACAACATCAGACCCAGGAAGTCTACTCCCTATCACCCCCAGGCCAATGGCCAATTTGAGGTAACCAATAGAGAAATTGAAGCTATTTTGACCAAAATAGTAGCTATCCACATAAAGGATTGGGAAAATAGATTACCCAAAGTTGTTGGGGCCTAAAAAACTACCTGGAAAACAACTACAGGCTTCACTCCATTTGAGTTGTTTTATGGAAAGACAACCATGATGCCCATTGAATTTGCACACAAGACTCTTCGAACTATAGTAGATTTGGGGATAGATATCTTTGAGGCACAAAGAGAAAGAATCATGTAGGTAAATGCTTTGTATGAGATGAGAAGAGTAGCCCTGTATCACACAGAGGTGGTGCAGAATCAAAGAATCAAGCAGCATGAAAAATTCATCAAGGACAATAAATTCAAATAAGGAGATTGGGCCCTATGATGGGCAAGGTCGTTGATGTCAAAACTTGCATCATTTAATCAATTATACATCGAACCGGGTGTGTCTTAGAGTAATATACGATAAGGATAGTTGTCATGGATTCTTGGGGGGGGTTGCACCATAAACAATGACTTCAGGTATCATTTTTTCCTATTTCAATAGCTTTCAGGAGCTGTCAGGAGCTCTTCAAGAGCTCTCAGGAGCTGAACTGTAGCGACTGATTACTAAGGTTTAATTCTATCTTATTTTCTAATTTAAAATCCTGTTGACTTGTTAATAATTTTATTGAACTTGATTTAAACTGATTCATGGAGGCAACTAATGATTATTTTAACCCTTAATCTAAAACACAGAATCCAAATTAATTCTATTTTTCTTTTAAAAAAATCCATAAATAATTGTTGGAATTTAAACACTATTTTAAGAACATAAATGAATTGCCAAGAAATGATGATTATTCTAAACTATTTTAAACTATAGTAATTCCTAAGGTTTAATTCTATCTTATTTTCTAATTTAAAATCCTGTTGACTTGTTAATAATTTTATTGAACTTGATTTAAACTGATTCATGGAGGCAACTAATGATTATTTTAACCCTTAATCTAAAACACAGAATCCAAATTAATTCTATTTTTCTTTTTAAAAGAAATCCATAATTAATTGTTGGAATTTAAACACTATTTTAAGAACATAAATGAATTGCCAAGAAATTATGAATATTCTAGAAAACATAAAGACTAATCTCCATGAACAAATTTTCAACAAACTCCAACTTCATTTTTCCATAAGTTCTTATCATCACGTTGAATGAAACTTATTAAATAAACACTAAATTTAACTACTCTGAATAGCATCTAAATCTAATTAATCTAATAATTTTTTTTATTATTCTAACAACTTAATCTAACCATAATAAACTGAAACTTGAAAGAAAATTGGCATAAGTAACTATCTAGATTTATCATTCACTAAGGCGGACAATGATTTAACAATTTAACAATTTAGAATTAGCATCTACTTTAGATTAAATACAAATGAATCAGAAACAACATAACTTAACAAAATACCAACACAAGATCCTTCCAAAGGTTGAGTGGGCCCTACTCTTCCTCAGGTAAGATCCCTTAGCACAGTAATTGAATTAACTCCTTTCTTTTATTTCCATTGATCAAAAGTAGAATGCAAAACAATTTATTGTTGTTGAATTACATAAATCTAATTGAAAATTGTCTAACTCGTAACTAAAACTTAAACATGGATATTTATAATAATATCCTTATTACCTTCTAACATCATGTTTACTTCCAAGACTTAAGGCAATCAAACTAAAGATTACAATCAAACTAAAACATAACTAAAATAGACTAAAGAGAACTATGCTAGATTGGTGCTAGAAGGAGAAGTTCCATAATCGACTTATAAAGAAGTCAATTTGAACTTGAGTGACTCATCATCCAGTAGGGCCCATCTATGGCATATTCATCCATCATGATTAAACAGAGAATTTAACAACATCATCAATCTTTAAAATACCCTATTCAAAACCCTTAAGAAAAGGATAACATTTATGGTAGTAAAATATCAATGCAACATAATTATCTTCAGCAAATATCATCATAAAGTAATGCAATTAACATAAACCATTACTTCGAATATATCCACTAATTTAGCTAAACTTAAAGCAAAATAAGTAAATATGTTAATAGATAATCTACTACCAGTCATGTCAATTAACAAAAATAACAAGTATTTTAAAAATAAAATGCTTTAAATGAAAGTATTCTAATGCTCTCATCACTCTGCTCTATGACTAAAAGTATCAGGACAATGCAAGAAAATTGTAGACAAGGTGGCTAGGACCATATGAGGTTGTTGAAGTATTCCCTAATGGTGTTGTAAAGCTCACTACTATTGACCTAGTCAGATTTAATTTGCTTGTCAATGGTCATCGCCTCTGATTGTATCACAAGCCAACTTCCAAGGAGGAGTTCCTGTAGCAATTCACTCAACATGTAGCACCCGAGCTTCCTGCAGCCAAAGGAATTCAACCTAGTGTCCCTCCTTCTAGCTAATTAAGGTACGTACTTGTCATAATAAATACTTCCACTTCCATGGGAGTCCATTTCTTCACCCATTTGCCCATTCGCCCATCTATTTCCACCTTTCTCTCTCTTCCATCACATCACTTCATTCCACTCCATCTCATCCCACCTCATCTTCATTAATTTCTCAACTTATTTCCTAAAAAGGTGAATGGTACTTTCTCCACAATCTTTGCAATGGATCCTCCACACATTTAGGTATGTGTTCATTAATTGTTATATCTTAATTGTCTTTAAGTGCATTCATTTAATTGTTTTACACTAGTATGGACGTTCACCATAGCATGCCAATATTCCCTACCTTATCAAATCATCATCTCGCATGTGACGATACATTCCCAAATTTAGGTTGGGGGGAGGAAAAAGATGTGAATAGTTTTCCCATGTGTCAGTCCATGCCAGTCTATGTCAACAAAATTTAAATTGAGCCAATTTGAAATCTAAGTGAGAGGATGGCTCACATGTGTGTAGTGACACCAATTGTTGCGGCCATTTCTCTCCATCATAGATTTCCTTTATTATTCATTCCTTGCCATTATTGACCCTGTCATATCTTAAGTTGCATTGCAAACAAAAGGAAAAAGGGGAAAATTCAGTCGACATGGGCATTGGAAAGCTAGCAAGTGTTGCAGGAAGGTGAATTTGATTTTCAGACAGAATCGTATGAAGGAAACCATAGAGTGTTTGTTTGATTGTAGATAATGGGAGGTGGGTTAATTCAAAATGAACCCATCATGCATGATGTATTACTGTAGGATGCACAATGCATGGCCGAATTCAAGAACTGCGGGTGGATAGACTACTTCCTGAAACTAGATGATTTCGATGAAGACATTGCACTAGAATTCGCCTAGACATTGTTTGAAGGGAAGGCCATGGTAAAAGGGCTGGAGACCATAGCAACTGAAGAAATAATTGCATAAGTTACAGGGTTACCTACTAATGGTGAAAATTACCCTACTTCCAGAGACACAGGTCAACTAGGGCCAAATTTACAAAGCCAAACGACCCTCCATTGAGCATAGATAAATCGAGAGCGAAGAGAATGTCTCTTCCTAATCCATGGAAGTAGATAGCTATCTATGCCATAAAATACATCACCTATAAAGATTTCCAATCAAATTTGCATTTTATGCACTTTAAGCTTTTGAATCATATGAGGCACAAAAGGAGGATGAGTGTGTCGAATGTGCTATACAACCTTCTTTCAATCATGGTGGACGAGACTCATAAAGGTAGGAAAAATTATGTTTCCCACCATTGTTTGATTAAATTTCTAGTTGAGAAGTCTCTGTGTGATGTATCTAGGATGACCTAGGAAAAACTCATAAAATTTGATCAAATTAGACCTGAGCATTTGCAACCTAGGGTTTTACCTCAACCCTGTAGGTCTAGTAGGATACTAAGCACAACTGAAGCCACTCTTGGTGATTCAACCTCTAGTGCAGGCCCTAGTGTAAACCCTCCTGCAGCAAAATAAACCATAGAAATGAGTTCTTCTGGGACAGAGCACTCAAACAAAGAAAGTTCTTCCCCTACCTCTGATGATGATGTTCCACTTGGAATTTTAATGAAAACTAGGGCACATAAGAGAGAGCTAGAAACAAGAAACGGAAAAGCCAAAAGGCAGCTAATAGAAAAAAATGTGCCAATCTCTAAGAAGAGAAAGGCTGACACTGTTCATCCTACAGCCAAAGAAAAATATGAGAGCCCTCCTAGGAAAGTAAGGCTAGTCAAGTCAGCCTTTGGTATGCCTCTGCAGGAAATCCCTAAGTCTAGAGAAGTATCACAAGAGGACATAGAAGCTCTAATGGGGTAGGAGAATGTCGAGGAAGAAGATATATTTAAGATGGTAGAAAACATAACATTGGTTGATCTTGCTAACATTGTAGGAGAAATGGAAAATAAAGAGTATGAGGAAATTTAGGATTTCTTGTAGCAAGAGATCCTGTAGCAAGATATCATGTAGATAAAACTAGAACAAGAACAAGAGTAGGAGTTCCTACAGTAACAACCCAAATTAGGAGAATAATCAGTACCCCTGCAGCTAGACTTGATGGGACAACTTGAATCCTTGTAGTTAGCATTAGTGCCAGAGAAGATGCTAGTAGGAATACATAACCCCCTTGATTTTTCAATGCAAAAGGTTTCCATGCATTTATGGAAAGAGATGCAAAGAAGAGAAGAGGAATGGAAGGAGGAAAAACATAGATTGAAGAAGGAAATTCAAAAGAGAGATGAGGAAATTGAAGACAAAGATGCAAAAATTGCCACCTTAAAGGAGAAGGTGGATGATATGGCAGCCTTGGTACTATAGATTTTGGAATGTAGGACCCCTCCAAGGGTCTATACTCTACATTTGAAGGAGAAATATCTTTTTTTTAGGATGGCAAGAATTGTCTCAGGTTTGAACCCTTCTATTGAGACCCCTACTGAATTTTTCAATTCTTATTGGATTGCTTCCCCTAAAATGAAGAATTTGTTGTGTGATTTTTATTTGCATAATTATGTTGTGACTCAAGATCATGATTGGAATCCATTTTTGTATGTTGGGGATGTCCAATTAAGGGCATTTATATCTTGGGTACAAAATGAGACTAGTTGGGGACAACAATATGGGGCTTATAAGCAAATGAAATCCAAAATTTCCCTGTCCATTAGGGTTGAATCAAGGAATCTAGGGGATATTTTTAGGGAATGGCATAGAATGATTTTCAAACCTAGCTATGGTAATCAGATTATGCCTTAGATAGAAGAAATTTATAGTGAATATGAGGAAAAGGAAAAAGCAAAAGAGGAAACTATGAAAAGATACCTCTCACAAAGATGAAACAGTTTAACTGATGTTCTCAAGTAGGATGAGCCTCATTCCATCCAGAACTATGCAACAAATATTAAAAGAATTGATAGATATATTCACATTGGAAGGACAAAAGAGCAATTCTAGCTTCCCCTTACTTTTCAGCCACCCATCCTAATGTGGCCTGTACCAAACTTCAAGTTCTACCAATATGATATTTCTGTAGAGAAACAGAGATGGAGTGGATTGGACAAATTGGCAGGATTCTATTGGGATCTTGATTCATGCACAAAACACTCTAATGTGGGATAGTTGTCAGTTTCAAATTTTAGAACATTGACCAAGTAGAAGAACAACCCTTCCCCTGTTGGAGGATCAAATAGACCTTAGGTTGGGGGGAGTGATGGGCCTAGTTTATGGTCTAGTTTTGGGTAGAATTTATGGTTTATTTGCTAAAGATATAATGGACCTTGATGTTAAGCATTGATACTTTTTATGATATTTCCTCAAAACTATTGACATTGGGCTTAATCTTATTTGTGCAAAAATTTATTGACAATGGCATGTTATATGAACTGCCTATATTAATTTTGCATGTGGTTAATGAATGTTCCTTAAGGTGGTTACAGATATGCAATTATTGTTCATACTAAAATTTCCATGTAGATTTAATTTGAGGATGCTTAATTGAGGAAGGCACCGCCAACTGGGCATGCACCATAATGTCCAGCCACAGAATCGTTCAAAGGTTAAAGGACATCGACGGTAGAAAACTCCCCATGCAAACTGAATGTAACTACCTTGTAGTGGACTTTAATGATGTTGAGCAAACGTAGGTGTTACTGTTGTGCTAAATCTGCACTTGGACCTGCATGTCTGACCGGATTCCATACATGCATAACCATCATTGCTCCACTTTCTCTGCTTTCCCTAAAATGGCATCCTCCTAGTTCATGGAGTGGACTGCCTTGTTTAGTTGATAGTATAAAAAAGGATCAGATGCTCCTTCTCTGAAGGTTGTGCGATTTGATATGGTACTTGCATTCTTGAGTTTTCAATAATACAAATATACTACTCTTTTGTACTCATGATCTACAATGAATGAAATGAAGTTCTAAGTCTGAGCATTTGAGTTCTCATTAGTTTTAAAGGATACTTATCCAAGGGGGCCCACTTGGTCAGTAATTCATCCTTTAGTTTTGTATTACTTTATGTTTAGTAATTAGTTAAGAATCTGGCATCGACTGTTCATGTAGCCACTAGAATTCCATTCTATGACTGTTCCTGCAGCCAAAGTAGACAAAGTAGTGTCCTATTTGTTTGCTCAGATTTTCATCTCTATTATTCATTTCAGCTTGGTGTAGTTGTTGATTGATGATTAACATTTATGTTATTCCTTTCCAAGAAATTTACTTTTAGCATTGTATCTTTCTTAGCTATAGAATAAAAATGGCTACTTTGGGTTCCTAGTGCACATATTGTGTTGAACCATTTCAAGTTCATGTCCTTGGGTTGACAAGTTAAATGCACCTTCATGATTATTGAGATAGCTATTCAGGTTAGATGTCCAATCTCTAAATCACAGCTGTAAAGGCCTAGTTGTTAAATCATTGTAGGAGGAAGACAAGTAACTCAATAGAAATGGGTAACCTGGCCTCCTTACCATAAGTGAGAACATAAGGAGAGTGACTAGTAGCTCTCTTGGGAGTTATCCTATCATCCCAAAGGGCTAACTTCAGCTTTTCATGCCATGTTCTCTAATTGTCTTCAATGGTCTTCTTAATGATCTTAATCATATTTTTATTGGTAGATTCTACCTGCCCATTACCCTATGGGTAATAATTAGATGAAGTATTCAGAAATATTTTATTTTTTATAGACCAATCATAAATATTTAAACCAATAAAATCTAATCCATTGTCAGAAATAATTGAATCTAGAGTGCCAAATCTAGATACCAAATCTTGATAAAAATTTAAAATAGAAGATTCATTTTCTTTTTTCAAAGCAATAGCCTTAGTCCACTTAGTGAAGTAATTTATGGTAGTTAGAATCCACTTGTGGCCTACACTTGAGGGTGGATTAATAGGTCCAATAAAATTGAGACCCCACTTAGCAAAAGGTTGCTCTACCTAAATGGGGTGTAGAGGAAAAGTTGCAAGCTTTTTCTTACTTGCAAACAATGCACACTTTTCATATCTTTGTACCCAAGAAAATGCATCTTTGAACATATCTAGCCAATAGTAACCAACCCTCATAATTTTAAGGGTTTTTGTTCTTGCTGCAAAATGGCCTCCTGAAGGACCATTATGAAACTCTTCTAGTAGCTTATCTATCTGGTTAGGTTCAATACATCTCAATAAAACCTCATGAAAATATCTCCAATATAAAACACCATTAATAACAGTGTAAGGGATAGCTTGTAATCTATAATATTCTTCTCTTTACCATATCCAAGCCTTCAAGGCACTCGCCAGTCTGTAGATAATGAACCATTTGTTGCACCCAGCTAGTGATAGAAGTTGAACAAGTAGCTTGTTCTTCGTTGCTTAGCACTATTGCAACATTTCCATCCTCTTCTAGGTTTCCTTCTACATTTTTAGCAAGATTTTCACACAAACCCTTGCCCCTAACAAGCTTAGTAAAATTTACGTCAACATCAAATTCCATTACTCTAGTTATCCAACCAACCCTTTTATCATTCATATCCCTATTAAGCAAGAAATATTTAACAGTAGGATGTGCAACCATCAGTTGAATTTTTTTATTAGATAGCATATGCTTGAATTTTTTAAGGCTTCTAACAACAACAAACACATGCTTCTCAACAAATGAGTACTTTACCTCATAGTCATGTAATACTTGGTTGAAAAAGGCCACGGGCTGCTCCAAGCCTTCATCATTCTACTAGCATAGTATTGTAGAAATAGTGTCAACTCATCCAAAAGCATATAAAATAAAATCCCTACCATAGTTAGGATTAATGATGGTTGGGGCAGCTACAAGGGCTTCTTTTATTTGTTCAAATTTTCTCTTACACTCCTTGGTCCAACTAAATGGTACATTTTTTTTTGAGCATGGTCGTGAGAGACTACAATAATTCTGCAATATTGGGTATGAACCTTCTCACGAAGCTAACACTTCCAAGAAAACTCTGTAAACCTTTCTTATGTGTTGGTAATGGTAACTCAAGAATAGCTGAAACTCTTTCTAGATAAATAGAAATACCATGTTTTGATACAATGTCTCCAAGGAGCTTACCTTCATAGACAAAAAATATGCACTTCTTTGGATTGAGAGAAACTCCAAATTCTCTAGATCTTTGAAAAATCTGCCTCAAATGATCAAAATGTTCATTAGCATCTTTTGAAAAAATTGTGATATCATCTAAATAAACTAGAACAATTTTTCTCATGAGGCCATAAAAGGCCATGCCCATTTCCCTCTAAAATGTTGCCCTTACATTAGACAAACTAAAAGGCATTTTCCTATAATCCATTGTACCCCACTTGGTTGTAAATGCAATTTTATACTGATCCTCCTCCTTCCCCAAAATTTGGTTATAGCCTGAATATCCATCTAGCAAAGAAAATCTATCAGAACCAAAAACAACTTGCAAAATTTGCTCCATCAAAGGGAGTGAATAGTGATCTTTAAGAGAGGCCTTATTCAAATCATGGAAATCCACACAAAGCCTAATTTCCCCATCCTTCTTTCTAACTAAAACTAAGTTAGAAACTCAAGAAGTATGCTTAATAGGAAAGATTATATTGCTCTGAATCAACTTATTCAACTCATCCTTCATAAGATGCTCAATTTTAGGATTAAGACGCCTCTATTTTTGCCTAACTAGTTTTGCATTGGGTTCTAGTGCAATGGTAAATTGAGATAGCTTAGGGTCAAACCTTTTAAATCCTTATATTCTCAAGAAAAAACATCATTAAATTCTTGACACAACAAAATGAAAGCTTGATGCTTCTCCTTAGTGCATACCTTTCCCAACTTAAGAAGCTTACCCTTGAATATTTCAATGGCCTCATAGTGTTCTTGCTTGACATTCATGTTGCATTTGTCCTTTCTCACTTGGTAATCTAAATTGAAAATAGATTTCAATGCTACCATTGGTTTAGGTAGCTTGTTTGACTTCAGCTACACAATCTTGTTGCCATACTGTTGATGTCATTTTTATTAGTTTTCAAATACAAACTCAGCCTCTGCAATAAAAAAAAAATGATCTACTCATCACTATCAAAAACTTTCCAACTCACATTATTATCAGGCACAAATGGTCTAACAACAACTTTTACATATTGTTGTGCATCTACATTATGAATTTCATTTGGAATATCAAATTGAGCTCCTATGGTAGCAAGCTTATCTACATGTTTATTTTGGTTTCTAGGAATAGAAAGAAAATTAAAATCATCAAAATCCCCAATTAAGTCCCACACTTGATGCTTATATTTCTTGAAAAAAACATTTTTTGTAGCATTCAAGTTTCTAACTTGGTTTACAATTAACTCAGAATCACCATAAACTTGTAAGCACTTAATACCTCTTTTTTTGGCCCATTCTAGGCTATGGATCAATGCCTCATATTCAACTATATTTTTTGTACAACTAAAATCAAACCTCAAAGCTGAATAGTACTCATCTCCATTAGGTGATACTAACATAGCTCCTCCACTAGCAACCATTTTACTCCTTAAACCATCAAAATATAGCTTCCAAAGTTGGTTATTTTTCTAGTCAAGCTAAGTTTGGTCCTTGACCAAATTTGGAATCACTGCATCAGGTTCACAAGTCATATAAATGCCTAACCCTACCTCATCAATGTGGCTAAAAGGGTCAAGCTCATGATTCTCAATTTCCCACTCATCTAGACTTACATTCTCAATAGGTGTTTTGGGGTCTAGAGTCATGGATTAATCCTTTAGTCCATGAGTGATATAGAGGTTAGCCTTTATAGGGCTAGGGAAATATGGCTCAATGTGATCCTTGGCTAGGGGATTAGATTTTATGGTTACCTTTGTGCCATACCTCATTCTAAAAAATAGATGAGATCAATTAGAAGATAGAAACCCACCCAAATTGGCAGTGAAATCCCTTGAAAGGAATATAGAAAAATGAGGTGGTAGGTCAATAACATGCATATCTTGGGGAATTAAAAAATTTGGGCATGCATGCAAGGTAAGAGGAAAATTTTTAATTACACCAACAATCTCGACAGTAGACCCATCTAGCTAAACTACTCCTTTTGACAAAGGCTCATAAACCAGTCCTAACTTATCAACTAGACTCTTGGGCATAACTGAACTACTTGCACAAGAATTGATCATGCAATTGTGAACAATCTTATCACCAATGATTAGACTCAAATAGAATGGAGGAGGCTTTACCTCTTGAGTTTGTTGCTCATTCCTAACTTTTGAGCTATTTGCAAGCACAAACTTATTATTTTCTTGATTAGTAACATAAAAAATTGAAAGTTCAGCCAAAGCATCTTGTAGCAAATTCTTTTGACCTGAAATGTGTAAAGCATCCATTATAGATATGCTAATTGTAGCCTTTTTAAGGTGCTCAACAACATTAAATGAAATGGGGCTCACCTTTTGCTATCCTTTAAGAGCAACTACGACATTTACCTTTTGCAAAGGTTGTAATTGCATTTTTGACTACTCCTCAGGTACACTTTGTCCTCTTTGTAAAATATGTATTTTTGGTTGTACTATGGGGACAACTTCAGATGAAGAAACATTAAATTTATCCTTAGCAGCTTGTTGTCGAACACTTCCAGGTTGCTGCCCCAAATCTAAAGATCTCTTTTTTGATCTAGTATTGGTTGAAATAGGTGCATCTTGTTGGTTTTGACTTTGAAAGTGATTCACCCCACAAAATTTAGTACCTTGCCAATTCATCAAGGCAACATCAAAGTTACTTTGTTGCTCTAGATTCTCATTCAACAAACTCTCAGAACCATCATAGCTATTTTGGACCATTAAGGCTTGATTCGTCATGTCATTTGTGCATGCAGCTTGATTATGGGGACGATTACGTGAGTAACACCAGTCAGACTCTTGTGCGATGTTTTTTGTGGTACAAGCTTCTTTAAAGAACTAGCAGCATTAGGATTATAGGGCTAAAAAGGCTTAGAATTAAAATTTATCGTTTATCCTTGGTAATCAACTTTAAATGGTGGCCTATTTGGTTGGTTTTGCTAATATGGGGCTTGATAAGGCCTATGCTCTTGGACAAATTGCTTCTTAATACTCACTAAATCATTCCCAAATTTTTTTAGAATACTTTTAATCTCTTGAAGCTCTTTGGATTGGGTTGGAGCAGCATTCTCTTGGGCTGCAACTTGGTATCCTATTGTTGGAACTAGCAGGACAATAGCTAGAGGGGGTAAGGACACAAGATTAGGTGGTTGTATTTCAGGAAAAATAGGCATAGGAGTCCTTGGTGCTATTTTTCTAGTTTGTATAAGGAAATTTTCTGCCCTAATAGCAATCTCAAAAGCATTAGGAAGTGTAAACCCACCCATAGATTGAATCATTATAGAAATTACGCTATTCAAAGCCTTGAGAAAGAAAATAAATGCATGCTCAGGAAAAGGCTTAACCATCAAGGGGATTCTATCCCAAGCCCTTTGGAAATAGAAGTTGAAATATGACATGTGCTCATGAGGAGCTCTTTTGATTATGATCAACTGCTCCAACAAATATAGATGATTGGATTTATCTTAAAATTGTTGATGCAAAACATCACCCAATTAATCCCATGTCGCGATAGAGTTTTCCAAAAGGCCTATAAACCACTACAAGGATTTTCCCTTTAGCGATACAGCCAAGAGCCTTAATGCTACGTTCTCTTCAGTGACATTGTGAATTGAGCACAGAGTAGCTACATCTTGAATGTGCTCAATGAGAGTGGTTTGATCTTCTTCGGTGAAATATGGAAAACTCTTGAGGGATGCAACTAGAATATCATCATGTTGTGCAAGAAATAATGGGTTTCCCCCATTAAACAGTGTAAATGTAAACTGCCTTGCCATTGGAGGTGCTTGTGCTATAGGGACTAGATCTTTTTTGCACTGAAATTGCAGTACTAAATCTAGAGGTGTGGATTTTGACCTCCTTAGTGAGTCAAAAATCCTTTATGTTGTCATACCCCTCATTCTAGATGGAGACAACTGCAAATATTCAAACAGAGCAGGACTTAATCTAGTTTTTATTCTTCTCATACATTGGTCACACAAGATCTACAAACAAAACCAAAAAAAAGAGTCACTAGGTATATTTTAAAACCTCAAAAAGGCTGGAAAATTGTTGCATATACCAGAACATGAGCTTAAAACTTGAAAAAAATCTCCAAAAACAAGTTTCAGAGTCCCATTGGGCATGCCAAAAAAAAAAATCAATTAGGATTGCACTCTTAGCCAAGATAAACTTAAATATCCTGTTGAAACATGGAAACACTCTCAGATTGTGGGTGATCTATGATGAGAGTGAATCTCTAGAGTGGGCTGGTTACCCTAGCAAATCACCTAATCTAAATGTCTTTCTGAGGAAAGGGTTAGGAGGAAAACTTAAAAATGAAATCCTAAAACCTAAGGATAATTTACCAGAATTTTAAATTGACTTTGATGATTCTACTCACAAACAATTTCTCAAAAATTTAACCCTCACAATCTCACTTGAAACATACAACCCAACAGTAATTTGTATGAAGGCTCTAACTGAACACAATCACACAACCTAAATTATATGAGATATTTCACACAAACTCATAATAACAAGACATGAAAAGGATTCATCACTTAGAACAATAATTAACATCAAATTGCTACTACAAATATGAGACAAAATATGAGAAGGAAATTTGAGCTATTTATTGAAACCTAAGGAGAATGCAAGATTAAAATCTAAGTAAAAAAGTGTATAGAAAACTCTTTGAAATGAGCAAGAGAGGAAAAAACAATGATCTGAACTGAGAAAAATTCAATTTTTCTCCAACTTATAGCTCCAAAATATCTCCAATAGTGAGAATAGAAAAAATATGAGTGAACTACATCTCAGAATAGCAACTTTGATCCATTTTTAAGCTCAAGAGAAAAACCTCAAAATTGGTTCCCAAAACTGTCCCAAATTGACCGAAAAGCCACATGAAATCAGGTTCAAACTGATTGAAAACTAAAAAATAGGTGGTCCAGTTTGACTATTTTTTTTCAACTTCGCCCAACTGAACTCAATCTCAAAAAGGAAAGTCTCTAAACACACTAACTACATTTTAAAATAAAAAACATTAAGGAAATTTATAGGAATATTACCTTAATGATGTTTTACATCATTTGCAATTTCAAAATTACAATACAGAAAGCTAGACCTCCATTTGACTTTATCTACTGGTTTTTACAAAAAATACAAGGCAATTATTTGATTTTTTGATAAAAATTTCAAAGTACATAATACTAGACATTTATTTTTTCAAAAATTAGAAGGCTAAGGTATATATCATATGATTTCTTCAAAATCATAGAAAAAGCTAAGGTATGCTACATGTTTGATTTTTGCAAAAAATGCAAAAGGGAAAGCAAGCAAGACTTAGGCATTTGAAAATAACAAGAATTTAGAGGCATCGACCATTTGATTTTTATCTAAAAAAATCATAAAAGAATACCTAAGTTATGATAGAAGTATTAGTTTAAGGCATTTGTTTCTAAATCATTGTGACAAAAATGATAAACTCGAATTAGGGCATATGAAACCCTAATATCAAAACTCCACTCAATCCCTAATTTTTCTCATCATTTGCACTCTATCATTTTGGGGAAAATAGCTCTGCACTTAGCCACCATGGAGATTAGGGTTTTGAGCTCGAACACACTCTATTCTTGTTGTTTGGGTTGAAATTCTTTAGGAAAATGATAGCAAGTTCTTCCTCCTATTGAATATGCAAAAAAATTTGCATCTCCTTCATCTTAAATGCACTTTTGGGTCTTTCTCAGTCGCGATCATCTCTACTTTTCTTATGTATTTTGTTTTTTTTATCTTCTTGATACCTCTTCATTATTGTTGCCCAATTTTCACCCATGGGCTAGCTCGGTTGGGAAGATTATGTTTCAGAAGTTCTAATGGGCCAGATGGGTCATCTGCATCAAGGATTAAATCATGCATCTGGTGCTAGGTCATGAGGAACACAGTTGGAAGGCTTGCCTAGGTTAGGCTCAGCATGAAAATCCTCTAAGAAAAAAGTCGCCAAGACCACTCAGATGTCTCACCAACTAAAAGGGGCTCTCATTGGATGTAGGCATCATCGCCATAAGGTCTAGCCGAAGGAGTGGAGTCATACTGAAACAAAGTGCTCCCGGTGTAGGACGGTCATCTTAGGCAAGATGTCTGGCCGATGGGCCTTTTTCTCAGCGACAACAATGAGGTTCGGCAAGAGTCTCCCCGATAACAAGTACTTCGCCGAAGGGGGCTTCATCATCGGCATAAGATTTTTCCTTCGGCATATGGTCTCGACAACAACGAGGGGTCATGTCGACAGTGTTTGAAAAGTGGAGGTCTCAGTACATTATTTTCTTCGCCATAATGTCTTGCCGACCCAGGGAAGTATCATCGAAAGGATTCCTTTGGTATAGGGAGCAAGCTTCAGCGAATGGTCTTGCTGAGATAGAAATTTCTCCCTGACCGAAGAGAAATTAAGGACCTCGCCAAGAGAATTTCATTTCACTACAATGTCTCACCGAATGCAGAAGGTCTCACTCACACGTATGACAATGCCATGGCTCCTAGCCATCGCGGTGATGTCTTGCCAAAAAGGTGGTCTTAGCGATGGAAGTAGATATGACATTTGAGCCTCACCATGAGGTCTTCCTGACTTGATGATGTCTCAGCAAAATGAATGCGGAGCTTGGTAAGGTGGAGTATGTTCCAGGTGACATTAATTGACTCTTGCCGACAAGGAGGAAGCTCAGGAAAGTGTCGAGGTGGACTTGGAGATGATGAGGAGGTTGATGAGATGTCTCACCAACCTAGCAGGCTCTGGCCAAAGTCAAAAGCGGCCCCACTCAAGGGAGACATCATTGCCAACACATCCTAACAATTGGGGTGTGGTTTCACCGAAACAAGTCAGCGTTGGCAAAGCAAGCGAGCCCCGATGTCAGGTTTCACCGAAGTCATAAGGTCTCCTCGATTCTAAAGGCCCTCGGCACAGGAATTGAGTTCGCTAAGATTTCTCAGCGATAAGACGGAGTCTCCCCAACTGAAGTGAACCTTCGCCGAAGCAAACGCCTTCGTCAAGATATCTCACCGACTGCTTGTGATCTCACCGAAACAAAAAGGGGGGCTCAATGTAATGGATGTCGTCAGTGTAATAGGGTGGTTTCACTGTAAGGTCTCCCTGACCGTTAAAAGTCACGCCGAAGATTGATCATCAAGCTGTCATCAGGGAGAAATTTTTGGCATCGTTATGAGGTCTTGGCATAAGATGCGAACTCAGAAAAAGATCTTGCCGATAGAGTGATGTCTCCCCAATAGGAAGGTGAGCTCGGTGAGGGGGTCTTGTCGATGCAAAGGTGGCTCACCGAAATGAAGAGGTCCACAATACATGGGGATTTCGTTGTGATCTCTTAGCGAAGGATTTGTGTCTTGCCGATAGTTTCAGGGGTATCAGTATGACTTTTCAAGCTCGATAGGAGCTCTCATTGACATTCTCAGGCTATGTCAATTATCACAGGAAGTTATAATCACATCGGGGAGACACGATTAGTGTCTCACCGACATGCGATTATATAGGAAAAGATTTTGACCACCAGAAGAATCTACGTGGAGTATGCTCGACCAGTCTGAAGGAGCCTAAGACAAACCATTGATGACTTGACTGTTTGACCCCCCTACCATGAAGATCAACATAATGAAAGGCAACGTGTATCTATTATAAACTCAGGAGCATTCAAAGTGCTCGATAGGGAGGTTAGAAAGCAAACACAAGATCAAGAAATGAATGTGGTAGCTGCAAAAGATCTGAAGAGGACCATTCATGGAAGCAACTCCTTCGCCATCATGAACAACAAGGACACACAGGATTGTGGCATTAATTTTATCAAAATATCTAGGGATAGATTTTTCTGAGGACGAATATTTTGCTAAGCCCTAAGGGACCGACACACTTCTGATATATAAGGCATTTTTTTCCTTTTTGTAGGGATTTGGAATAATGCATTCAGAGGAGTTAGTGATTTTGAGTAATCCTCTCTCAACTAGTGTATGTTTTGTAACTCACTTCGAAGTTGGAATATCAAGTACAAGCTATCTTGGCCTCTGTTGATGTTTCAGTTTTTCCATCACTATTCTTGCAAAGTGTTGTGCAATTCAAGTTAATAATCAAGTTATCTTGTGAATTCTTTTTATTCCTTTATAACTTTATTTGATGTTTCATGCCCTCCTTTGTAAAAAGCACCATTATATGAATCATAAAGTTGTGTTTACATAATCACACATGGATTTCATTCTGTGAAAGTCTTTTCCTTTATTGAAAAAGTGTGTGTATCAAACCTATTTGTGATATATTATTCTATAGCTCATAGAAATTGATGGGTATTCTTCTGATCATTGACAATTTTCAAGCGCAGTCTAGGTATTCCATTAATCTCATCAATTCGGTGTATCACCTTAGTTAGTTTTATTTACATGTACTCCTTCTCCCTTTCCCCTTACATAATTGATAGTTTAGGTGATACCCAAAGGAATTCGGCCTTCTCCAGAGGTTCATTTCAATCTCAGGTGACCCACAGCCTTGAAATGATCCAATGTTTCACTAGAAAGCTCAGATTTTTTGTAAACTTTGCATAGGGTGCATTTCTAGGTGACAATAGTTTCTGGCACACCCAATGGGACATAAATTATATTGAATTGTTGGTTTAGTATGCAACCAGCTACTCCCAAACTTTATAGAAATCATTCAGCATACTTGGCGACTCCATAAAGAGGAAGATCTCCATAAATCAATAACTTCTACAGTTTATGAGAAGAGTTTGGGAAAGAAGCAGCTCAGGCCCTTTCTAATATTCACAGCTGTCACCACCAAGAAGACAAGGCAAAGCCACAAAAAGGTGAGGAACAATATTTATCTATTCTAGAAGAACTCAGTCTACTCCTCCATCTATGGGATCTCATTTTGTTGTACTAGTAAATCCACCTCAACTACCTCCAATGGCCGGCCCAAGGAATCAACCCTTTGTTGCTTTCAATGGAGGGAGTCCCTTGAATTTGACACAGCACAATGGCATCCCAATGGCAGCCCTGAAGATTCTGCCAACTTTCACAGGGGAAGACCAAACTACTCTGATTGAACATATGAGAGATGTGGCTTCGTTATGCAGAGTCCATCACATAACTCAAGAGGATGTTGCAGTAAGATTACTAGCTACTTCACTGAAAGGAAGAGCTATACAATGGTATAGGATCCTACCAGTCAGTTCAATTGCAACTTGGGACGAATTTGGAGACAAGTTGCATAAACAATTTCAAGATAGGTCTGATAACTTGTCTCTATTAGAACAATTAACCACAATTAAGAGGGCTCCACAAGAATAGATGAATGATTTCAATTTAAGATTTCAAAGAACATGGGATAGAATCCCTACAACAGTAATGCCACCTCTAGAGTATGCATTTTTGTACTTCTTGAGGGCTCTTAACAACGATATAGTTGTTATGATACAATCAATGGGAGGGGTTTCTCTACCAGATGCCTTTGAAATAATCATCAAAGCTAAAAACAACTTAATACAGGTTGGTAAACTTGCTCCTAGGCCACCAATGCCTATATTTCTAGAGATTCATGCAAATATTCCTTTGTAGATATCTCCTTTTACACCTTTGCCACCTGTTCCTGCTGCTGTAACACAAGAAAATACAGCTTCAAGTTCTCCAAATGAGTTACAAGAGATCAAAATTTTATTACAAAATTTTGGAAATAAGCTTGTGAGTTTAGAAAAGCAACAATCATATAGTAGGCCTTATCAACAGTAGAATCTAGGTTAGCAACAAGCATATCAAGGTAGTAGACAAGCTTACCAGGGAAATTATCAGGGCCCAAGACAGAATGTGAACACAAGACCTTTTCAGGCCTATGCTCTAGCCCCTGTTAGTGCGATCAAGGAGTTGGTTCCTATTCAAAACAAATTAGCAGCAGACTATGATTGGTGTTACCCTTGTAACCAGCCTCATAATCAAGCCACTTGTTCAAATGGGTTCATTAATCAGACACTGATGGTACATAATACCTCAAGTTCACAACAACATGTACTTATTGAGTCATCTCCACAACACCAAGATCAGTTTGCAAATGATGCTACCCTACTCAACTGGCAAGGTGAAGAATTATGTGGATTGAATGTAGATAATTCCTCAGTTGTAACTAACACTAGGGCAAAGAAGAGAGCTTTCGAGCTTGATCAAGTAGCTGATAGAGGAAAGGAATCAACTATTGAACCATCTACATCTCAAGTGACTAGTGGTTCGCAATGAAATCAACAACTCCCACTGAAGGAGCAGCCATGCTTGCAAGCTAATCATGCTAGCGTGAAGGTACATCATAAGGTAAACCCAGCAGTACCCTTTAACATTCTGGATAGTATGAAAAGGACAAATGTAATGATGTCTATCTGGGATTCATTAGTTATCCCAGGTCAAAAGGATATGTTACAGTCAGCCTTGACAAGTTTGAAAATGTCTGATGAATCTAAGTCTCCAATAGGTCAAGTTAGGACTGTTTTGACAAATAATCCTCAAGAAAATGATAAATAGCCCAGCAAAGAGGTAGTAAAAGAAGTCATACCACCTCCCTTTTACATGTCAGTGATCATTGGTGATAAGTTAGTTCATAACTGTATGGTAGACAGTGGAGCTAGTAGCTCTGTGATGCCAAAGCAAATTGCTGACAAGCTTGGGCTAAAGTATCAACCCTTAGAGAAAGGAGTAATCCAATTGGACGGTACCTCCGTTAATACACTAGGCATCATTGAAGATTTGATTCTTACCCTTCATGCTTGTCCTAATTTTTTAGTTCCCCAAGACATATGTGTCATAGACCTCCCACCTTTCTTTTCCTTGTGTTTATCAAGAGACTTTACAGCCAAGATAGGTGGTTATGTGTCAATTGATTGGTCACATATGCTATTTAGAACAAGATATGGAACCAAGGTTACCATTAAATCTGAAAGATTTGCTAGGGATCACATTGAGCCATATAACCCAAGTCCCATTAATGTTGCTCCTATTGCTGCAGACACAAATTGTGTCATTTTCACTGACAGTGAGCTGGCTGTTGCTCAATAACTTCAAGAAGAAGTTGTTCCTAACGTGTTTCTACATGAATGGGCAGTTGAAAATGTGTTGGATAGTCCTAAAGACCTCATTCAAGATGTTGGTATGGGTAACTATGTCATACTTGAGCCTGACGTAGAGATTCCAAACCTTGAAAAGGATTCAGGTCAACTACTGCAATAGCAAGGTGGACTTTGGGAAATGTTCTTTGATGGTTTCGGGAGCAAGAATGGGGCAGGGGGAGGTGCAATGTTGATTTCTCCATAGGGTGATAGGTACTACTCTGCATTCTATTTTGCTTTTGCATGCTCCAATAACACTGTTGAATATGAGGGCCTTGTTCAAGGTCTTGAGTGGGCAAGGAAGAGAGGAATAACCTGCTTGAAAGTCTATGGAGACAGTGAATTAATTTTTCATCAAATAAGAGGCCTGAATGTTGCTAAAAATGACACACTAAAGTCTTCTAGAAATAGAGTGTGGAACATGCTTGAAGATTTTGATGCCTTTAACTTAGTGTCTATTCCGAGGAACCAGAACAAACACACTGATAGGCTTGCAGCCATTGGAGCATAGTTTGATATCCCAGGCGACATTAGAAAAGAGAAAGTATAGCAGTATGTGAAAGTTGTGGTCAAGCCATTAATTCCTGATAACAACATCCACTAGTAGGTTTTTGATAGCGATGAATATATTTTATCTTTTTAGCTCGAAGAGGATCAGTTCTCCATGATGAATCAAGAAAAAATTAAGCAGTAGTATGATGATCAAGTCATATAGCTAAAGAAAAATAAGTTGCCCAAAGGTCTTGTTACCTTAGAATTGATTTTCAGTACTGATGATTAGCTTAAAAAGGGTAAAGTTGGCTTGCAAATCAGATAAGAGCATTATGAAGAAGTGGAGATTTTCAAAGGTAAACTTCTTTAGATACACAAAATTTGTTCACATGAAGATAAACAATCTTTTGTTGCTTTATGCCAAGAATTTCATGATTTCTTTGCTTGGGAATACTCAAATTTGAAAGGGTTTGATCCCCATATTGCTCAGTACACAATTGAGTTAGAACCTAATGCTAAGCCAGTAAGGCAAAAGCGAAGGCCCTTGAATCCTAAGCTTGAGCCCTTAATGATCAAAGAGCTAACCAAACTAGTTTAGGGGGGTATCATCTTTCCAATTAAACACACATTCTGGGTTTCTAATCTTGTTCCGGTTAGGAAGGAAAATAGTGAAATAAGACTTTGTGTAGACTTTAAGGATCTTAACCAGTTATCTTTGAAAGACCACTACCCGCTGCCCTCCATGGAACAAATCTTACAAGTAGTTGTTGGTTCTGAAAGATTTTCCTTGTTAGATGGTTTTTCGGGCTATAATCAAGTGTTGGTTAAAGAGGAGGATCAGTTCAAAACTGCTTGCACAACTAAGTGGGGCACCATGGCATACAAAAGGATGCCTTTTGGTTTATCTAATGTTGGTTCCATGTTTCAGAGGGCCATGGACATGGCATTTCAAAGTTTGATCAATAAAAATTATGTTGATTTATTTAGATGACATTACAGTTTATTCTAAGAATGTTGATGAACATTTGTCACACCTTAAGCAAGTTTTTGAGAAATGTAGAAAGTTTGGTATCTCTCTCAATCTGAAAAAGAGTATCTTTGTTGTTCATGAAGGGAAACTATTAGGACACATAATGTCAAAGCAAGGAGTTACTATTGATCCTGAAAGAGTCAAAGCCATTCTTGAGTTGCCATTACCTAATCACAAGAAGGGTCTACAAAGCTTTTTGGGCCAAATCAACTTTTTGAGAAGATTCATCCCTGATGTTGCAAACCTGTTACAGCCCTTGACTTCCATGCTTAAAAAGAACACAGTTTTTAGTTGGGCTAAAGAATCAAAGCATAGTTTTGAAGGAATCAAGGAAGCTTTAGCATCAGCTCCAACACTGGTAAATCCAGATTTCTCTAAAGATTTCTTTTTGTATGCTTTTAGCAGCACTGGTTCAATCTCTGCTATGTTGGTACAAAAAAATAGTGACAACTTAGAAAAGCCCATAGCCTTCTTTAGTCAATTACTTGCTGATTATGAAGAGAGGTATACATTTGTTGAGAAGCATGTTCTCTCCGTGATCAAAAGCCTGAAGAAGTTCAAACCTTTAATCTCGAACAATAAGGTTCATATTCTGGTTGCACACTCAAGTGTGAAGGAATTTTTATTGAATAAAGATCTGAATGACAAAAGAGCAGGATGGATCACCAGGGTCATGGAGTATGATGTAGATATTAAGATTACCAAATTGGTTAGAGGTAAAGGTCTTGTGAACAGCTTGCTACAGGGTCAAGCAGTAACAATGAATTAGAAAAGGATGTTGTGTTCACTAATACAAATGCTCAAGATGATGTGCCTATGGGGATAACTAATTGGGTTCAAGATATGACCCAATTTCCACAAACTGGTGAATTCCCATTAGGATTAAATAGAGCTAAAAGAAGATACTTTAGACTACAGTCCATAACATATGTGCTGGTGAACAATGTTCTTTTCAAAAAGGATCTGAATGGTGTCCTATTAAGATGTATTCACCGTAATTAGATTGAGAAGGTACTTCATGAGTTTCATGATGAAGTTGCAGGAGGTCACTTTTCCCCAAGAACTACTGCCTAGAAAATCATGAGAGTTGGTTACTACTCGCCTAGCTTGTTCAAAGATGCATATGCCTGGTCAAGAAAGTGTGTCAAATGTGCTCTATTTTAAAGAAAGGAGAAGCTGCCTGCTATGCCTCTGCATCCAATTCAAGTGGAACAACCCTTCATGAGATGGGGGATTGATTTCATTGGGCCAATAAATCCACCTTCTAGTGCTGGTCACAAGTGGGTGCTCATAGCTATAGATTATTTCACAAGGTGGACAGAAGCAATAGCTTTGAAGGAAGCAAAAGAGTCTTCAGTTTTGAGCTTCTATGAAGATATAATCACCATATTTGGAGTCCCTAACTCTATCATATCTGATAATGCTCTTGCTTTTGTGGGATTAAGATTAACTGATTGGGCTGTTAAGCATGGCATTCATTTGAATACATTGTCAAATTACTACCCTTAGGGTAATGGCTTAGCTGAAAGCACAAATAAGAATGTCATCAAGATTATCAAAAGAACAATGGAGGATAATCAAAGGACCTGACACATCAAATTAAAGTACGCACTATGGGCAGACAGAGTGACTCCTAAGAGGTCTATTGGTAATTCACCATACATGTTAGTCTATGGAAAAGAGGCTAGATTGCCTCTATCTATGGAGCTTCCAACTCTTGACATTATACATTAGTTGGAAATGTTTGAGTAGGACCCAATGTCCATCAGATATGCAGAGCTCATGGAGCTCAAAGAATCAAGGGACAAAGCAATGAAGGTTTTGGAGTATCATCAACTCTAGACAAAGAGGAAATTTGACAAAAGGGCAACAGCAAAATCTTTTAAGGCGGGAGACCTCATGCTCAAATGGGATGTTCTGAAAAGCAGGCCCAGCCACCATTCTAAGTTTGACAACATGTGGATAGGTCCATTCATTATCAGAGACTGTAAGGAGCACAATGCTTATCAATTGGCTACAACAGAAGGGGAAATACTTCCTATCCTAGTTAATGGGATACACCTTAAACCCTGCTTTCAGGTCTGATAAGTGCCTTTCTTGTACATATCTGGTTAGGTTTTTGTGTTTTTAATAAGTACTTCTGCACTATGGTCTGTTTGTTTTGTTTTTACCATTCCCTAAGTGTTGTGTTAGCATAGTAAATATTTTTCTTCCTGCTTCTCCTGTTGTCGTTCTTGGCAACTTGTTGCATTTTTCAAGCCTCAGGAAAGTTCCCGCCATGTTCAAAGTTTCCCTGGGTCTATTTTAGAGGTTTTTCCTAACGACTCCATGCCCAATGGATAAGCCTAGACTACTAGCCTTCATGTTTAGCAAGCAAACATCCAACAAAGGTCGCCAGAAATGTTGCCCAATTTTCACCCATGGGCTAGGTTGGTTGGGTAGATTATGTTTCAGAAGTTATAAAGGGCCAGATGGGTCATCTGCATCAAGGGTTAAATCATGCATCTGGTGCTAGGTCATGAGGAACGCAATTGGAAGGCTTGCCTAGGTCAGGCTCAACATGAAAATCCTCTAAGAACAAAGCCACCGAGACCACTCAGATGTCTCACTGACTAAACGGGGCTCTCAATGGATGTAGGAATCATCACCATAAGATCTGGCTGAAGGAGTGGAGTCATACCCAAACAAAGTGCTCCTAGTGTATGATGGTCATCTCAGGCAAGATATCTGGCTGATGGGCCTTTTTCTTGGTGACAACAATGAGGTTCGGTAGGAGTCTCCCCGATAACAAGTACTTCGCCGAAGGGGGCTTCACCATTGGCATAAGATTTTTCCTTTAGCATATGGTCTCGGCGACGAGGGTTCATGCCGACAGTGTTTGAAAAGTGGAGGTCTTGGTACATTGTTTTCTTCACCATAAGGTCTTTCTGACCCAGGTAAGTCTCATCAAAAGGATGCCTTTGGTATAGGGAGCAAGCTTCAGTGAATGGTCTTGTTGAGATAGAAATGTCTCCCCGACCGAAGAGAAAGTAAGGACCTTGCCAAGAGAATTTCATTTCGCCACAATGTCTTGCCAAATGCAGAAGGTCTCACCGACACGTATGACATCGGCATGGCTCCCAGCCATCGCGGTGATGTCTTACCGACAAGGTGTAGTCTCAATGACGGAAGCAAATATCGATATGACATTTGAGCCTCACCATGAGGTCTTCCTGACTTGATGATGTCTCGGTGAAAGGAATGCGGAGCTCAGTAAGGTGGAGTACATTCGGGGTGACATTAATTGACTCTTTCCGACAAGGAGGAAGCTTGGGAAAGTGTCGAGGTGGACTCGGAGATTATGAGGAGCTCGGTGAGATAACTCACCGACCTAGTAGGCTCTAGCCAAAGTCAAAAGGGGCCCCACTCAAGGGAGACATCATTGCCAACATGTCCTACCAATTGGGGTGTGGTCTCGCTGAAACGAGTTGGCATCGGCAAAGCAAGTGAGCCTCAATGTATGGTTTTTCTGAAGTCATAAAGTCTCCTCGATTCTAAAGGCCCTCGGCACAGGAATTGAGTTCACTGAGATGTCTCGGTGATAAGACAAAGTCTCCCCAACTGAAGTGAACCTTCGCCGAAGCAAGCGCCTTCGTCAAGATATCTCACCGACTGCTCGTGATCTTTCCAAAACAAAAAGGGGGGCTCAATGTAATGGATGTCGTCGGTATAATAGGGTGGTTTTGCTATAAGGTCTCCCCAACCATTAAAATTCACGCCAAAGATTGATCATCAAGCTGTCATCGGGGAGAAATTTTTGGCATCGTTATGAGGTCTCAGCATAAGATGTGAACTCGGCAAAAGATCTCGCCGATAGAGCGATGTCTCCCCGACAGGAAGGTGAGCTTGATGAGGGGGTCTTGCCGATGCAAAGGTGTCTCACTAAAATGAAGAGGTTCACAATAGATGGGGATTTCATTGTGATCTCTTAGCGAAGGATTTGTATCTTACCGATAATTTCAGGGGTATGGGTATGACTTTTCAAGCTTGACAGGAGCTCTCATCGATGTTCTCAGGCTATGCCAATAATCACAGGAAGGTATAATCACATCGGAAGGACACAATTAGTGTCTCACCAACATGCGATTATACAAGAAAAGCTTTTGACCACTCAAAGAATCTAGATGGAGTATGCTCAACCAATCTAAAGGAGCCTGAGACGAACCATTAACGACTTGACTGTTTGACCCCCCTTCCATGAAGGTCAACATAATGAAAGGCAACGTGTATCTGTTCTAAACTCAGGAGCATTCAAGGTGCTCGATAGGGAGGTTAGAAAGCAGACACAAGATTAGGAAATGAATGCGGTAGCTGCGAAAGATCTAAAGAGGACCATTCATGGAAGTAACTCCTTCACGGACATGAACAACAAGGACACACAGGATTGCAACATTAATTTTATCAAAAGATCTAGGGATAGATTTTTCTGAGGATGGATATTTTGCTAAGCCCTAAGGGGTCGACACACTTCTGATATATAAGGCATTTTTTTCCTTTTTGTAGGGAGTTGGAATAATTCATTCAGAGGAGTTAGTGATTTTGAGCAATCCTCTCTTAGCTAGTGTATGTTTTTTAACTCACTTCGATGTTGGAATATAAAATACAGGCTGTCTTGGCCTTTGTTGATGTTTCAGTTTTTTTTATCACTGTTCTTACAAAGTGTTGTGCATTTCAAGTTAATAATTAAGTTGTCTTGTGAATTCTTTTTATTCCTTTATAACTTTATTTGATGTTTCATGCCCTCCTTTGTAAAAAGCTCCATTATATGAATCATAAAGCTGTGTTTACATAATCACACATGGATTCCATTTTGTGAAAGTCTTTTCCTTTATTGAAAAAGTGTGTGTATCAAACCTGTTTGTGACATATTAATGCGTAGCTCATAGAAATTGATGGGTATTCTTCTGATCATTGACAATTTTCAAGCACAGTCTAGGTATTCCATTAATCTAATCAATTCGGTGTATCACCTTAGTTAGTTTTATTTACATGTACTCCTTCTCCCTTTCCCCTTACATAATTGATAGTTGAGGTGATACCCAAGGAAGTCGGCCTTCTTCGGAGGTTCATTTCAATCTCAAGTGACCCACAGCCTTGAAATGATCCAATGTTTCACTAGAAAGCTCAATTTTTTTGTAAAATTTGCATAGGGTGCATTTCTAGGTGACAAGAATTACTTCTAGTCACCATTGGAGATTCTTTGATTGAATTTTTTTGGAGAAAGCCATGGGAGAAGCCCAAAGATTTACTTGTATTTTTCCACATTAAGAACTTGTGTAAGCTTTCATCTTTCAAGCTTAGCATTCTCACTTTATTTTCTACAAAATTTTCTCCATTTGATCCCAAGGAACTGTAAAATGAATGAATGTTTTATTTTTCACATGCTTCTTCACCACTATCGCCCTGGCTTGCATTTTCTCCATCTGGGTTTCTCTACATTCTGAAAGACATGGAAGAGTTTCTTTTGACAAGACAAGAAAATGGGTATCTATGTAACTTCAAGTTGTGTCCTCTCTCTTTGTATTTCACTTATTTTCATGCTTGCATGAGCTCAAATACCCTCCAATCCTTTGCACTTGTGACTTTTCGACAAACCCCAAGTGGGTTTTGTTATTTGTGAAGAGAAAATACTCCCTCAGGGTGTGGCCATGAAAATACAATTAGGCTTTTTCATTATTATGAATGTGGTGCAAATACCCTCCATACAAACTATAATCCATATAATATCCTCATGATAGCAGCAAGAAACATTCTCTAGGTCATGGGTTACATCTTCTCTATTTGGGTTGTTGATCTTGTAGAAAAATAATTTATGCAATCTGGGTACCTCTACATTCTATGGATTTTGGTTTTGAATGCATTCTTTCTTAAAGCTCTTCATGGCTTCCATCACATTTGTATTTCCATTCATGAAGGAGCAGATGAGACTCATTATCTTTACTTGGAGGCATCAAAGCTTTTCATTTTTATTTCAAAACCCTTCTCACAAGGCATTTTCACTTCTTTATTGTATGTTTACTTGCCTCTGAACAAGATAGGAATGGAGATAACATTGCTTACAATTCTAAAGAAGCAACATAGCTTCACCTCTTTCTGTTGTTTGCTCACTTCACTCAAAATGTAGCAAGATGTCCATTGAATAGATTTGAAGTATTATTTTGTTTCAATAGACAGTATCATATAAATGCACATTCATTATTTACCCCTCATTGCATTGTAGTGAAAATGAATTCACCTATGTCTTCTGCATTCCTACAATTCTCTCTATTTGACTACTGCATTTGCTTTAGTATTGATGTTGTTCTATATGCTAAAGCATTGTCTCCTTCAACTTTGCATGCAAATTTATGATGATTTTCCATGTTGCACATATACCTGAAGGTGTATTATGACCTCATCTATTCTCCCATTGCTATTTGTTCACTCTCTTGTGATCATGCACTTTCCACACCTTATTACTCCCTCAGTTTTGATGCAACGCATGAATATTTTCCTAACATTGTGACTTTGTGATTAATTCTTTACACTACACCTTAGCACCCTGGTGAACAATGTATTTCACTATTGTTTTATATGTACACTGCTTGTAGAATATCATACGCATGGTGACACCTTCATGTGAGACATTGAACATTACAAACAACATAAACAGTAACACTTACTTTGTTGTCCTATCAATTTGAGCACTTCAAACAACATAACAGTAATATGAACATGTTATATGATGACAAAAAAGATGAAATTATCTTGAAAACATGACTCTTTTAATGAAATATGATTCATTTAGACTTTGTCTTGCATTTTATTCCAAGAATTAAAATAAGATCTTGTTCACTCATGATTTTGAACTCATTGCACTCATGGATTTTAGTATCATGAATGATCAATGATCTTGAAGCTCTTCCAATTACTTTATGATTTACTCCTTCAATTGAGATATTTCTTTTGAGCTTGTTGAATGTGTTTCCTTTCTCAATCCCCTCTTGAAATTAAGGGGCGGCATGTTGGGCTCAACCCTTGTGGGAGCCCATTTTTGCACCACATGCTATTATGTCTTTATAAATGCATCAGCAACATGATTTCTCCTATACCTGCACAATGAACAAACATGTTAGATAAAAATAGTGAATCTCAATGCTTTGGTGATAATTTATTTTCTAGGCATTCTTGCATACTTCTGATTTTTATTCAACTAATTTAGTACATTATAGGCAATGTACTATATTTTTTGTTGATAGAACACATAGGAAGACTCATATTTTGAAGCTCTAACAACTTTTCTCATCATGATGTAGGTTCACTCAAGATCGGTAGAAAGAAGGATCAATAGCAATGAAGACCAACACTGAACACCAATAGGTAATGATGGATATGTCTCCTCTTATATGCTTCTTTTCCCCTTTAATCTTCAGATGTATAGTTCATTCCTTGTGATGTGTTGGTTTAGCTACTCCCATAGCTTGTGTGGGACAATTGATTTCTCTTTTCTTTCCAATGAATATGAAAAACAACATTCTTTGCAATCTAGTACAATTTTGTGTATATCTCTTTTGCAAAATGTATGCAACATTGTGAAATGAATAAATAATTATAGAATTTGAATGAAAGCAATATTATTTTATCTCATGTAATCTCTTTTATGTTGT
The DNA here is from genome assembly GCA_007258455.2 of Sequoia sempervirens. Lineage (NCBI taxonomy): Eukaryota > Viridiplantae > Streptophyta > Pinopsida > Cupressales > Cupressaceae > Sequoia > Sequoia sempervirens. The sequence goes on along the minus strand of VDFB02000003.1, from coordinate 68,668,946 downwards.
AAAACATTGAATGGAAAACTGAATAATTTCTTCTGTTGAAAACATATTGCACAATAAAACTGAACTCTTTCTCTTAAACTTCAATATATGTTAAGCAAAGTAGAAATAAATTGAAAGTTTTCACCTTAAAATGAACATAAGTAGTTTCAACTCTACCAATTTGATCTATAGGTGAAAAATTGGTAACACCTTCCAAAGGGGAAAGTTTAGGTTCCAACCCGAAACCTGATCCCGACAAGGAAAAATAAAACAAGGCATGGGAAAAAAGAAAACCCCCATGGTAAGAACAAAACCACAAAGAGGCAACCAAAATTGAAGAGAAACAAAGGGGAAAAAAAAACCAAGGAAAAGAGGGGGACCTATTTTGATTAGGAAGAAAATGGGATGGTTATGTAGGGCATAGCAAATGGTGACTCGGCTAGGAAAATGCTTTACCCATTTTTAGGATACTATGGCACTCAATCACCCTAGAATCTTTGGTTTATGACTATTTCAACTTAGTACAATCAGATAATCTAAGTGGGAGTGAGTTGAAATCTCAAACACGGCTCTATTGAAGAAAATTCAAATCCTAGTGTGTGCAATTGATTAGTTACCTTGCTTTGAGGTTCAAATATTCACTAGATGAATATTCCTTTGCTTGAGCTATGTGAACTGGGTCACACAACTATCGTGCAATGATATCCTAGGAATTTCTCCACTACCAGCCAAGCGTCTATAGCCCCGATGGAGATACCTTTGGTTTCCCCCAAGCATAGCTCTACTCCCATCTAGGCTTCCATAGCCTTAGTAGAGATACTAGAATACTCATCTTCAACTGAGCCTTTGCAGTAACATCTTTCTTTTATTTCTTTTTGCTTATTTCCTTTCTTTCATATATCTCATTTTAATACCTTTTTGCACCTTTATAAATTGTTTAGAGTCCTAGAAAAATAATTTTCGATAACAGGTTGGAAAGCATAGTGCACATCATGATAGCATTATGACATCAGATTTTTCACTCAAGACAAAAATTACACCCTCCTTTGAACAGGCAGACCTAAGAGCTTTTAATGTTCTTTTATGCTAGGTGTTGGATTCAGCCATTGTCTTCATAACCATTTTTAGTGTTCCCACCTTATAGAAATATTTGTATTTGCATTAAGACAACCATAAAACATGAATTCCAAAATGAGAGGTGGCCAAGATATCTTGAGAATGCTTAAACAAAATTCTTAGCTATAGCCACCCCATGCATTCCTTTGATGACCATCCAACCATCTAATTAACCAAAAGGGGGTCACCCACAACAAAAACAAACAAATGAGAACAAGCCAAAAGGAAACAGAAAACCAAGGCACTGAGAATAAAGAAAGAATCAATGAAAAGGAATAAGAAAACAAAACAAAATAGCAAAAAGAAACAACACCTAAACTACTAATATATAGGGGAGAGGGAATCAAACCCTCATGGGCTGAAATAATGCTTCAGGAACTTCCTATTGATGGGAAATGGAGCAAGTTCCCATTTCAGAGTTGTCAACCAAAAGACATTTTCTTTGAGGATCTCAGTGATTTGGTAAGGGCCCAACCAGAGTTTGTCTAATTTTTGGTGATCTCCTTTCATTTCTCTAGCTTTATCCCATAAGAGCATGATATTGAATATTCCAAAGGCTTTGACTTTGGCTCTCTTGTCAAATCAACGCTTGACAACAGCCTGGTGCTTGGAGAACTATTGTAAAGTAGTGTCCCTTTTTTCTTCTAGACTCAATAATCTCATTATCTTGACTTCTATCCCATTGTAATCAATGAATAATTCTTGCAAAAACTTAAGGGCTGGGATTTGGAGATTGACTGGAAAGACAGGATCTTAGCCATACATCAGTTGGTAAGGGGAGTTCCCTAAAGCAGCCTTAACTCTGGTCCTTTCCACCCAAAGGGTGAACTTCAGTTGTCTATGCTAGTCTCTAGGGCTACGCTCTAATAACTTTTTAATGACATCTAACAAATTCTTATTATTATACTCCGCTACCCCAATTCCCTATGGATAATAATTTCAAGAGTATTTTAAAATGATCTTATATTCAAAATCCCATTGAATGAATTGTACAGAAGTAAAAGGAGGGTCATTATCACATATCAAAGAGAATGGTACCCCAAACTTGGTGATTATATTCTCCTGGAGGAACTTGGTAACAATGTTGGTAGTGCAATTCTTGCATATCTAGGACTCATTCCACCGTGTGCAATATTCCATCGTGGTTAAGATGAACTTGTGACCTGTAGAAGAATTTGGATTAATTGCTCCTAAAAATTCTAATTCCCATTGGGTGAAAGGTCTTGATACAGTGATAAGGAGGACACAAAACACATCTCACAAACCCTCAACAATATCTCAAGGCAATCTTTGTATAACACATGCTATTAGGCATTCTTGGAGGAATTCTTACAACCACTCAAAGAAAACAACAACATGAGTCTTTGTCTGACCTTTGAATTGAACTTTCATAAGGTAAACATAACAAATTATTTCACACAAAACCCTGTCAGCAATTCAGATCCTTAGTCAATCAATTTTTCCCTTGTTGATTGTCCTAGGCAAGTAGCCCTGTAATAAGGTCTGTCAAGCCATATATCTTGAACCAGATCATCAAACTAAATTCCACACATATATTCAAATTTCCCTTAATATTTTTAAACACATATCAAAATAAAGGACAACTTTGTTTTGTAACAAAACTCATAAAAATGGATTAGTGTTTTTCAATTTAGGCTTGTTTAGACTTCTTGAGATTGCTCAAACTTGTCAACATTGACACCCACAAATAAAAGGGAATATATATCCTTCCCCATAGTTTCAATAGAATGGAATACACATCAACAAATGATCCTTGAAGGATTTTATAATCATTAACCATAGGAACTCAAAAAATACACTCTACCTCAACCTTGACTGTGACAGTCATAATCTGCCATGATAGTATGGTGATTATAAGCACTCAATTTCTTTTGATTTCAACAAACCCCACATTGAAGAGGGACCAAATCACATCTAAAACCCTTCCAAAACATTTACTACATATAATGAGCCTTTGATTCACTAGCAAAGCATAGTAAAACCATCAAATATGTCTTTACCAGTTTGTTGCACCTAAGAATATAGAACTAGGGCATCATGATTTCAATAGTAAAACATAACTCCACAACCTACAAACTTAGGAAATGTAATTATACCCATTGAAGAGCCATTTCACTTATTCTCAATAATTTCCACTAGCTAAAATCATAGAAACACAATTAAATTAATCCATTGTTTACCCTAATGCAAGGTTTTAGGCATATTTCACAAAAATAACAATATCTCTTACATTACTCAATAAAAATGAATGAAACTTGTTGCAAAATAAAGGAGACTCAAACCAATAACACATCCAATCAGTCGCAGGCCATGATCAGGGCCATATCTTTTGTACAAAGCATCAAAATAGGAATAAAGGCATGGAAAGATAGAGAAATTCAGGGTTCCTTCATTTCAAACTTCAAATACATCTTCCACCACACCTGCCTCAAAGTTATGGAGGCTTATTTATACATTACAAACCATAACTAACTCAAATCAAATGACTCTAACTGTATTTTCACTTAGAAGACCCTTCATCTCCTAGTTTACACTTTTTTTGCATTTTTTGCAATTACACCCATTTGACAACTTTTACAATACTTTACAAATTTACTATTTTAGACCTCCTAGAAACCTAAGACATTGAAAATGGTCTACTAGACCTTATTACATTGATCAAAAGACTCAAAGACCTAAAAACCCAACACTTGGCCAAAATTCCAATTGACTCAACTTGGTGCTCCTGCACCAAACTCCCCACAAAAATAAAACTCAAGTCCTCTTGAGTGAGGATCTGCAATAAAATTATGTTTGATCACTTCTTTCTTTGGTTTCTAAATGCTTCCTTCATCTGGTGTACCTTTCCAATGGACTAGGTATTGAAAACATGGATCAACACTCTGCTTCATCTTCACTCTTGGGTTTCCCTTTCTCTTGCTTAGGTACTTGGGCCTGTCAAATGGAAATAGCTGCCTCTTCCAATATGCCTTTATGGATACCTACACTAGGATAAATACAATAACAACTTCTTTCACAAAAATATCTTGATTAGTATCAATATCATTCATGAAATCTTTGCCTTGTCTCTCAAACTGTCTTGGAGACTTCTGTGATTCCTTATCAGCAACTTCATTATCAACAACAACTTGATTCTCACCATCAACCTTATCATTAACCTCCATATTATCATCCCTTCTTACTAGTTCCTCAACAAAAATTTCACAAACCACTTGATTACCAAGAGAAACCATATCATTAATCTCAACATCAATATGCCCTTCTATTGGTTCATCAACAAACAAAGAAGTTTGTTCATCTTCAAACACAAATGGAATATCATGCATCTCAACTTGCTCATCTTGAACAATAGATTCAAACATTACCTCTACCTCATTTTTTTCTATCCCTACTTGCCTTTTCCTTCTTTGGATAATCTTTTTTATGGGCCATGTAACCCTCTTTCTCACTGATAAGTGCCAACTGCTTTGTACCCTCTCCTCAAGTTCAATTATTCTTTGCATATCAAACTCCATTCTTTTATTCATTTCTTCCATAGCCTACCTCATTTCTCTTATTTCTTGGTCAATCTCCATTTGTCTTGCCTTTTCTTTTTCCTTCTTTCTCATCTCTTTTTCTTCCTTCACATCTTTTCTCTTTTTCATCTCACTATCCTTTCTCTTTTCTTGCTTCTTACTTGTCACCTCCTTAACCTAAAAACTACCATTCACTACTCTCCTAAACCAATCCATTTTCTCTTCAAGCAAGTACCTTTAACCTTTCTTCCTCTTAACTTCTTTGCCTCACCTAGGTCTCTTCTCTTTTCCTCTACCTAGTCTATTGGAAACCAACCTACACAAACACAAACACACAACCATCAAATTCTTTTACCTAGACCTTCTAAGCTCTAATACCAATTGATGTAGTGATAAGGAGGACACAAAACACATCTCACAAACCCTCAACAATAGCTTAAGGAAATCTTTGTATAACACATGTTATTAGGCATTCTTGGAGGCTTTCTTACAACCACTCAAAGAAAACAACACAAGTCTTTTTCTAACCTTTGATTTGACCTTTCATTAGGTAAATATAACAAATTATTTCACACAAAACCCTATTAGCAATTTAAATCCTTCATCAATAATTTTTTCCCTTGTTGATTGTCCTTGGCTAGTAGCCCTGCAATAAGGTCAGTTAGACCATATATCTTGAACCAAATCATCAAACTGAAATCCACACATATATTCAGATGCCCTTAAGATTTTTAAACACATATAAAAAGATAGGATAACTTTGTTTTGTAAAAACACTCATAAAAATGGATTAGTGTTCTGCAATTTAGGCATGTTTAGACTTCTTGAGATTGATCAAATTTGTCAACATTAACACCCACAACTAAAAGGGACTCTCTTTCCTTCCCCATAGTTTCAATAGCATGGAATACACTTCAAAAAATGATCCTAGAAGTATTTTATAATCATTAACCATAGGAACTCAAAAATACACTCTACCTCAACCTTGACTGTAACAGTCACAGTTCGCCATGACAGTATGGTGATTATAAACACTCAATTTCTTTTGATTTCAACAAAACCCACATTGAAGAGGGACCAAATGACATCTAAAACCCTTCCCAAATGTTTATTGCCTATAATGAGCCTTTGATTCACTAGAAAAGCATAGTAAGACCATCAAATTTGTCTTTACCAGTCTGTTGCACCTAAGAATACAAAACTAGGGCATCATGCTTTCAATAGAAAACCATAAATCCACAACCTGAAAACTTAGGAAATGTAAGGATACCCATTGAAGAACCATTTCAATTATTCTCAACAATTTCCACTGGCTAAAATCATAGAAACACAATTAAATTTTTCCTTTGTTTACCCTAATGCAAGGTTTCAAACATCTTTCACAAAAACAACAATATCTCTTACATTACTCAATAAAAATGAATGAAACTTATTGAAAAATAAAGAAGACTCAAACCAATAACACATCCAATTAGTCTCAGGCCATGATCAGGGCCATATCTTATGTACAAAGCATCAGCACAGGAATAAAGGCGTGGAAAGATAAAGAAATTCAGGGTTCATTTCAAACTTCAAATACATCTTCCACCACACCTACCTCGAAGTTGGGGAGGATTATTTATACATTAAAAGCCATAAATAACTCAAATAAAATGAATCTAACTATATTTTCACTTACAAGACCCTTCATCTCCCATTTTTACACTTTTTTTTGCATTTTTTGCAATTACACCCATTTGACAACTTTTACAATACTTTGCAATTTTGCAATTTCAGACCTCCTAGACACCTAAGACATTGAAAATGGTCTACTAGACCTTATAAAATTGATCAAAATACTAAAAGACCTAAAAACCCAACACTTGGCCAAAATTCCAACTGACTCAACTTGGTGCTCCTGCACCAGGTCTCACCTCATAGATTAGTTGTAAGGGAATCACTAGATTGTGCTATCTGAGAGCAGATGTCTGGAAAGTATGACAAGTCTATATGTGTTGGTGAGAATCCTTGAACACATGATTCCAATAATAACCTAATCTAAGAATCCAATGTGCAACATTATCAATAGACTCGTCTCTCATACTGTAATTTCTGTGAAATTCATTCAATATGTGTTTCACATGTTGTTGATCCAGGCATCTTAAGTATATTCCCTCAAAATTATTTATGTATAAGGTCCCATTCTTGATCATATAGTGAGAAATTTAAACCTCAATACTCTTCTTTGCATGGTTGTCATCCCTTCAAGACATTTGTTGTTCAATAGTAAGAAAATCAAATGTGAATACTATGGATCTTTGGTGAATGATTACACTGTATATTCTTGACATATGATTTTAAAGTGTATGTATTCTATTGCTTTTGACAAACCTTTCCCTCGAACCAATTTCATCGGGTGGATTTTGAGGTCAAACTCTTGCAGAATGGCCATCCATTTTTCTCTTCTCTCTCCTAACTCACTCTACATTAACACAGACTTCATCGCTGGATCTAGAACTACAATAGTGATTTTGTTGTGTAATATGTAATGTTTGAATTTTTTTATTGCCCTCACCAAAGGGAAATCCTGCTTTTCAAGATACTGATATCGTACTTCATCATTCTTGAAGGGGGAGCTCATGATTGTGATTTGTCTCTCATCCTCTTCCTTCCGTTGCATCAAGATAGCTGCACAAGAATGTTATAAAGAAAATGAATAGATGAAGAACGACTACGAGTAATCTGGGTTGGTTAGAAAAGGAGCCTTTGAGATGGAATATTTAATTTGTTCAAAATTTTCCTTATCTTCATTATTCCATTCAATCTTGGCATTCTTTTTCATCATTTTGTTTAAGGGCTTAACAATCTCCACAAACCCAGTTATGAATTTATGAATGAAATTGATTTTTCCAAAGAATGACCTCAGTTCTTTCTTGCTACCAGGAATGGGAAACTTCAAGATTTATTCTACTCTTTTGGGATCAATATAAAGCCCCTTCTCTAATATTATGTTCCTCAGTATCTGTCCTTCCAAAACTCCAAATACACAATTTTTTGGGTTCAGGGGCACGCCATATCTTTTACATCTTTCCAACACTTTCACCAAATCAGCAATGTGAACATTTCTATCTTTTGAGAAAACTGTCAAGTTATCCATGTAAATGATAATGCACTTGCTAATCAATCCTTTGAATTCCACATCCACTGCTCACTAAAAAATTTCTCCTCTTTTGATCAAACCAAATAGAATCCTTCAGTATGCAAATGTACCCCACTTGGTTGTGAATGTTGTTTACATTATATCCTCGTATTTCACCGTCACTTGGTTGTACCCTGAGTATCCATCAAGAAAAGACATCATTTGAAACCCATTGACTATTTGCAATACCTCATCTAGTGATGAGGGGGGGTGATTATCTTTCTCTGAAGCTTTGTTCAAATTCTAGTAATAGACTACACACAACGGTATTTCTCCATTCTTCTTGCAGACTGGCACCAAGTTGGACACCCAAGTTGAATACCTAACTGGAAAGATTATCCTTGTTGATACCAACTTTTTTACCTCCTTGATAATAAGAGGTTCAAGTAAAGCATTGACTAGTTGTTGCTTTTGATGAAATGGCTTAGACTAGAGTTTCAGTGGAATCATATGAAAAATAATAAGGTGTCGAATGTCTTCAAGTCCTCATATTCCCAAGCAATCACATCAATATCTCCTTTTAGCACCTTAATTATTTCATCATGTATAGCCTTTCGGGATTTTTTTCCAATGAATATATTTTTCTCCAAATCGAAGCCTGCCAGGTTGTAGGTCTCATATTTTCCTCCTTTAGTGCTTGTAGGCAATTTATCCCTAAAAGATTCGTTCCAACACCACCATTCCTTTTTGAATAGTGTTTTAATTGAGATTGAGGGCCCCTTTTGGGCTTAAATATTTAGAATCCCAGTCTCCTAGATCCCTACCAAACACATCAATGATTTGCTCCTCAAAATCCCCAAAATTTTCTATGAAATCCAAAATATGTTGATCATCCTCAAACACTTGAAAGTTTCACACATTATCCAAGATGGAGAGGACTAACACAAATTTCATCAAGAAAATTTTTAGTGTAGAGTGCTTCATTGATTCTAAGGTACTTGCAGCAACTTCTAGTGCATCCAAAATCTTATTCTTTTCCCTCAAAATTAACTTTATGTCAAATGTGTTGATATCCTCGGTCAATTTCCATACCCTATTATGATACGCTGCCAATTTCTTATTGTGATAGGTGTATTGACTTCAAACCTAATTCAGAACCACTTCTAAGTTCCCCAATACCTTGAGACATTGAACTTTCTTTTGGTTAGAAAATAGGAGTCCTCAGGCCAACGCTTCATACTCTACAACATTGTTAGTGCACCCGAACTACAACCTATAAGAAGCAAAATAGATTTTTCCTTTGGGATTAATAAGCTCAACTCCTGCTCCACTCCCTTGTTTGGATTTATAACCATTAAATTTTAGTGTCCATAGCTAGTCATGGGTAGAGGCATCCTTCTTGAGGTTATTTTTGGGCTATTGTGGGGAAGGGGTAATGTGTGCATTTGGTTTATCGAGACTACCTAGATTATTGGTTTCTTCTATTTCAGGTGAGAGAAGTGTCTCATTTGGGCTAAGCAAGTGAGTAGGGACAACCTTATGCATATCATCCACTTTTTCTACTAATTTAGTCGTACTTTATTGATATTGATTAATTGATTCCTCTAACTTGTTTTCCTTGCCATTTGTTAGTACTTTCTCACCTTTAAGCAATTCACTCAGGATTGGGAGTTGAGCTAGGGAAGGTATGTGCATTACTTCTTGTAACTCAGGGACTTCCACATGCAAATATCTAGATTTGGTTTGGGTTGGATCAACTGATTTGAAATTGTTAGTTGATTTATCGACCTTTGTTATGGCATACACAACCTCAATCTTAAGGGTAGCTGATATGGAGTTGTCATTGCTTTGTTGAGTTGATCATCTTCAGATTGGAAAAATTGGTTTAGGATGTCTAGGAAAGGTTGGCAGGTTTATTCAGAATGATTTTGGTAGTGTAACCTACACCAGTTGGGGTGTAATAGACTCCATAAATTTTCCTCTTCTTTGAGGATTAATCTATCTTGATGCAACTTCTTTGTTAGAAAATCTCAGTTAATGGTTGCCATATTGATGTAGGAGCATCCAGTGGTGTAGGGAAGTCTTGCATCACCTAAAAAAAATTTCCTTATTTTTCTTTAGTTTTTTTGAGTCCCATGATGGCCCTTAAGGGGTGTAAGACAGTTAGAAGTCAAAAAAGGTTTAAAATGGTCACTTACAATTTTTAGTAAGTCAATCTAAATGGGCCAGTATGGACCTAAAAATTTACCCCAAGGAGCGGAATTGAAAAATATTTCCAGCCGTGGAAGAATCATCTCAATACCTTGTATGGTTTGGGAGATATTAAATTTTTCGTCCCAAGAAATTTCTCCAATGCAGCTTCAAATTCAAATTTGAAAACCATAGAAGTCCCAAAATAGCTTAAAAAGTGGATGAAATGATCTTTGATATTTTTGACATTGTATATCTCTTCAAGAGTTTTCCAACAATATATTATAATATCAAATCAGACACCCAAATCAAAAGTTATGGCCCCAAGAAGGTACCCCACTAAAAACTGAATTTCATTCAAATATCTTCCTAGGCAAGAAATCAAATAGTGGGACTTTTAGCGCCAAAACAAAAGGGAAAGTTACACTTTCTAGAACATTCTAGGGGCAATTATTGGGTAAATAAATGGGTTAAGTGGGGGTTCTAGAAGGTGGCTCTATTAGTGGAGATTGTAGCTTTGAATAATAGATTTTATTTTCAGAGTTGATTTGGATGTAATGAATAAAGCCCATGAGACTATAGCCCTGTAATTTCTGAATCTGTAATTTCGTTTTTACAAAATAATTGAAAGTGGGTTGTTTCCTATCTTGCAATTTATGTGTTGTTATTTTTTATTATGTTTTGTGTGGGTTTGGGTGGTGTACCCCTCATCAAGTGGTATCAAAGTGGTTTTTCCTAGGTGTGTAAATAGATCATCGAACATGAGGCAGTTTGAAATAGGACTTGTGGTTGTGGGTTTCTAAGAAAAGTGATCAAAATTCCTCTATGAAGAAACTGTGGTGGTGGAAGAAATGTTATTATACCATAATAGGGTTTTAAATCCCTACATAGACAAGTTCAAGCACTGCAAGAGGAGTTGTGTTGAGGGCCAAGAAGAGGAGATGAAAGTGAAGATGAAGCTGAAAATGAGGAACAGTTCAAAGAAGAACAAGATGTAGTAGATCTAGAGCAATTTAAGGCCATCTCTAAGATTGGGAAAAGGCCAAAGATCGATGTTTCTACATTTTCTAGAAATATTAACCCAAAAGAGTTTATTGAGTGGATCAATGATATGGAGGAGTACTTTAAGTATGAGGAGGTGGAAGATCTTGTCAGGGTAAAATTTGTAAAGACCAAGCTTAAGGTTCATGTGAATATTTGGTGGAAAGAGGTACAACTAGAAAGAAATCGAAGAGGAAAAGAGAAAATAACCAGATGGGATTGAATGGTGGAAAAATTAAAAATATAGTTCATTCCTATGGACTATGAGCTAGATTTGTTGAAGAAGATGCAAGGGTTTAAACAAGCAGGAAAATCTATCAAGGAGTATACAGAAGAATTTTTCCATGTCCTAATTAGAACAGTCCATTCGTAGGAAAACAAGGAAAAAGTTGCTCATTACATAAATGGGTTGAAGACAAATATTCAAGAAGAGTTGGGTCTGGTAAGAATGTCTACCACTGAAGATGTATATCAGTTTTTCTTTGAAGGTAGACGAAAATTTGAATTGAAGGTTTGAAATCAAGCAAAGAGGTGGGGGTCATGGTGGAAAGACTAGTGGACAGTCATATGGCAGTTGAAATGAAGATCAAAAGGGTGAAGGGTCCAATAATAGCCAAAACCAGAAAGGAGATAACACCTACCGTCCTCGTGATAAAAATAATGGATACCAAAGAGGAAGAGGAATATTTGGACGAGGAAAGGGAAGAGGAGGCTTTCGTGGAACCTATTTCCAATGCGGAGAAGAAGGGAATAGAGCCTATGAGTGTCCTCAACATCAAGTAAGGACAAATAGAATACCTGAGAGTAATGCATGAGTTTCACATGTAGATGAAGATGTTGAGTAATCACATTTTAAGGATGTAGAAAGAGGAGAGGTTCTTATTACTACAAGAGTCTTGCTAAATGATGAGAAAGAACCAACTCAAAGGAAGAATTTGTTTTGTACCAAATGTAAGTGTGAAGGTAAAGTTTGCAATGTTATTATTGATGGAGGTAGTATTGATAACCTTGTTTTAGAAGTGATGGTTAGTGAGTTGTGGTTGATGAGAAGAAGGCATTTGAATCCATATCAGATTGCTTGGTTGTAGAAGGACCATAAAGCTTTGGTAAATGAACATTTTTTGGTAAAGTTCAAGAATGGAAATTACCATGATGAGGTATTGTGTGATATTATACCTATAGATGTTTGTCATATATCATTAGGGATACTGTGGTTGTTTGGTTGGGGAGTAGTACATGATGTACATGCCAACACCTATTCTTTGACCAAGGATGGAGTTACTAATAATTTGAAGCCCTTGAAAGAGGTAGAGAAAAAGGTATGCAATAATGCCAAAATCTGCTTGGTTGATGGAAGAAAAATTTTAGAAGGTATGAAGCATGAACATATGTGTTACGATTTGATTATTAGACTTGATAAAGAAGATGATAAAGAGGTACCCATAGAGGTTTCACATTTATTGGATGAGTTTCAAAGTATTGTATCTGATAATGTACCTGAGGATTTTCCTCTAGTAATAAATATTATTCATCAAATGAACCTGATTCTTGAAGCCATTTTTCCGAATAAGGAAGCTCATCATATGACTCCAACAGAGAGTGAAGAGTTGAATAGACAAGTGCAAGAATTGTTGTGGAAGGGATTTATCAAAAATATTTTGAGTCCATGTGTAGTACCTATAGTGCTAGCACCAAATAAGGATGGGGAATGGTGGTTGTGTATAGATTCTAGAGCCATAAACAAGGTCACCATCAAGTATAGATTTCCCTTGCCAAGAATGGATGACATTATGGATTGTTTGAGTGGAGCTAAGTACTTTAGGAAGATAGATTTCAAGAGAGGATATCACTAAATCTAGATTAGAGAAGGAGATGAATGGAATACAACCTTCAAAACCAAGGAGGGATTGAATGAGTGGTTAGCCATGCCTTTTGGGCTAACCAATGCACTGAGCACATTTATGCAACTTATGAATGAGGTATTGAAAGATTTTTTAGGAAAATTTGTTATTTTTTATTTGGATGATATTTTGATTTTTAGTAAGACATTGGAGGAGCACTTGATGCATATTTGTAGATTCTTTGAGAAGCTAAGGGAGGAGAAGCTATTGATTAATTTGAATAAATGTAGCTTTGTGACAAGAGAGTTGGTGTATCTACGATTTTTCATCTCAATAGAGGGTCTTAAAATAGATCTAGAGAAGGTGAGAGCTATCATTGAATGGCCTACCCTGAGAAGTGTTACAGAGGTAAGGTCATTTCATAGTCTAGCAAGTTTTTACATAAATTTTATTAAGCATTTCAATAGTATTTGTGCACCTCTAACTGAAACAATGAGAGGGGATAGAAAGGATTTTAAATGGACTATAGGAGCAACAAAGAGTTTTTGATATGTTGAAGAAGAAAGTCACAAAGCAACCTATTTTAGAACTTCCAGATTTTAGTAAGGTCTTTTAGGTAGATTGTGATGCTAGTGGCACTGCCATAGGAGCTATTTTGAGTCAAGAAGGTAAGTCTATTTCCTATTTTAGTGAGAAGTTGAATGATATTGAGAATAAATATTGTGTCTATGATTAGAAGTTTTATGCTATAGTTCAAGCTTTGAAGAAATGGAGAAACTATTTGTTGCCAACGGAATTTGTTTTATATACTAATCACTAGGATTTATAGTCTCTCAATAGTTAAGAAAAGTTAAATCAAAGGAACTTAAAATGGGTTGAGTTTTTGCAGAGTTATACTTATGTTTTGAAGCATAGGAGTGGAAGGTCAAACAGAGTTACAAATGCCTTAAGTAGAAGGAAAAAAATTGATGATAGAGATGAATATAGAGGTTTTTGGGTTCAATGAACTCAAGAGTTTGTACCTTGAAGATCCAAACTTTGCAGAAGCTTGGAAGGCTTGTTTGGAACCTATTACATTGGATAGGATATTATGGTTGGATTTCTTAATCCAAGATGGGATTTTGTTTAGAGGAATCCAATTGTGAATTCCAAGGAGTTATATGAGAGAGAATCTAACCAAGGAGAAGCATAGTGGAGGATTAGCTAGACATTTCGGTTGAGATAAGACCATTTCTCTTGTTAGTGAGAATTATTACTCACCACAATTACCACAAGATGTGAAGAAGTTTGTACAAAGTTTCAAAGTATGTTTGATGGCAAAAGGGACAAGTCAGAATACTGGATTGTATTAGCCATTACCTATACTTGAGAGGCCATGGAAGTATATTAGCATGGATTTTGTTTTGTGGCTTCCTAAGAACACAGAGAGAGCATGATTCTATATTTATGGTGGTGGATAGATTTTCAAAGATGACACATTTCATTCTATGACATAAGACCAGTGATGTTCATATTGCAGATCTTTTTTTCAAAGAGGTGGTGAGACTACATATTCTACTAAAGAGTATAATTTCAGACAAAGATACCAAATTTGTTGGATATTTCTGGAGGACATTATAGAAGAAGATGATGATAGATTTGAAGTTCATTTTTCCACACCATCCACAGACTGATGGACAAATGGAGAAAGAGTAGTGTTGAGGCTGAAGATTTTGCAGAGCACCTAAAGAACTTGCATAAAGAGGTAAGAAATCACATCAATAAGATGAATTCTTAGTACAAAGTTAAGTTTTATAAAAAGAGAAGATTTAAGGACTTTTAGGTTGGTGATGATGATGTCATGTTTCACTTGAGAAAAGAAAGGCTCCTAATGGGAATGCATAACAAGTTGAAAATGAAGAAATTTGGACTATGCAAGATCCTAAAAAAGCATGATTCAGGAAATGCTTATGAGGTAGAGTTTCCTAGTGGAATACAAATTTCTCTTGTGTTCAACATTTCTGATTTGATAGAGTATCATGAGGGTGATATAGAGGATGGGACGATAAGAGAACAGTGGAAAATTCTAGCACCTACTTGAGAGAAATTAGATATAGAAGAAATATTGGATAGCCATGTGGGAAAAAGTACAAGAAATAGGTAGTATGAAGAATATCTGGTTAAATGGAAAGGAAGGCTTGATGAAGATTCATCATGGTTTTCTAAGGCTGAGGTTAACTATCTTGGTTTCCCTCTAACTCTTGAGAAGTGACAAGGTCACTTTTCAAATTACCCTAGGTGCCTGATGTAGGAGCATCCAATGGTGTAGAGAAATCTTGCATCACCCAAAAAATGTTTTTCCTTATTTTTCTTTAGTTGTTTTAAGTCCCATGATGGAACTTAAGGGGTGTAAGACTATTAGACGTTAGAAAAGGTGAAAACAGTCACTTACTATTTTTAGTAAGTCAGCCTAAATAGGCTCATATGGACCTAAAAATTTACCCCAAGGAGCAGAACTGAAAAATATTTATGGTGGCAGAAGAATCATCTCAATACCCTATATGGTTTGGGAGATATTTAAGTTTATATCTCAAGAAATTTCTCAAATGCTTCTTCAAATTCAAATTTGAAAACCTTAGAAGCCCCAAAACATCTTGAAATGTGGACGGAATGATCTTTGATAGTTCTGACATTGTAGATCTCTTTGAGAGCTTTCCAATGATATATTATAATAGTAAATCGGGGTGTGATTTGTATGTTGAATTTGACAAGAATAATGAGTTCAAACCAAGGGATAAGGGGTTTGAATATATAAAATTAGAAGCAAAAAAACTATTAAGCTAATCTATACCACTGATAGGATAATTTTTGGTGGATGATGAACTATTGATTATGGATGGGTGATTGATTTTGGTATAATTTTTAATCTATTTTTGAATTTTTTTATGGATAATGGTGAGATGAAATATAGGTAGGATAATGGATGAAAATAAAATATAGTATGATGGTGAGTCTAAGGTTTGTATATGTATGTAGGGATGTCTCAAGTCTATCTATATATAGTGTTTTTTTTTGTGAAACTCTAGTCTTTGAAGATAGTAGTGTTGACATGTAGGATTGCACCATGATGCTAAGCTTGGAGGCTCAACAATATTGTGTAACATTGAAAGGCCTTCGAGCTTGTGAGTTGATCATAGAAAAGGTGAATCTCCAAATTATGGGTCAGTTCCCCTTTTGAACTCCTAGAAACTAATGAATCTTTTGTGGGAAAAGGGAAGAAGGATAATTGATGAAATGAAAAGCTAACTCAAGGAGGTGATGCACCAAGCATTTGACTTAAACCTGCAATATGACTCACAAACATTCTCTAATGCTCATGTTCTTATAATCCAAATTGATCAAATTTATCACATAATTAATTCACAGAAAGGCTTGAGAAAATATTACACAAGTTGTGACCTAGAATAAACTTAAATTTGTATACTTGCATCCAATAAATGAGACTAAGAATTCAGAGGGTTTGAAGCAAAACATAAGAAATTCCTATCGAATCACTAACAAAATAACAAGACACCTAAAATCAGATAAAAGAATCTGTGTTTGTATTAGAAAAAAAGGAAGGAATCTTTGCAAAACATAACAATAAACTAATGGAAAACAAAATGTTGCTACTGAAAACTGTAAGAAATAGTTGAGTTACAAGAAAAATCTCCTCTCTAAAGCATGCAAAGGAAAAGAAGCAAGAACTAAGGGAAAAACATAATCTTTTCCTCCTTTAATACAAAGTCTCAAAGTTCCAAGAGGTGGCATTTGCAATTAAGTGCACTGAAAAAATATCCATCTAAAAATATCTCATGAACAAAAGAGATAAGCCTTAAAAAGAGGGCTCATAATTGATCCAAATTGAGAAAAAATAGCTCCAAACTCCCTCTCTTAAACTAGTTGACCAAAGGGAACTCCAAAATCACTCCAATTTGACTAAAAGTCAAAGAAAAATAACTCTGAGTATCTCCAAATGCATGTCAATTCCACTCCAATTAACTAAAAAATCAGGGCCAAAGACCGCAGTTTCACTCTTCTTTCCTTGCATGATTTTGGGACAATATTAAACAATCTAAACAAATATTAAAGAAATCAATTAATTCTTACTTCAACATGTGTTATGTAATTTCCCTTCATTTTTTCATTTAAATGACATATATTAAGGTAATTTATATAATATTACCATTAATATTTGTTTACATTTTTTATTTATGTTTCACTTTCATGCAAAAAATGAAGGGATGACTTGATTTTGTTTCAAACTCATGCAAAAGCAAGAAGGTATACCTAATACATAAAAGCAAATTTTTTATGCAAAGTTTAAATAAAAGTGATAAATACCCTAAGGAGTTAGCCAAACTTAGGGCATATGAAACCCTAAAGCAAAACTCACAGCCCAAATGCATTTTCACTTTGCATCTTTCATTTTTTCATTGCCTCTACCACCACCAAGGGTTTGAGTTTCAAGCTAGATATTTCCTACACTCATGCAAGCTAGGAGAATGTGGGTAAGTGTTATTTTCCTACATAAAATATTGTGGTTTCCCTCCTTGCTGTGAAAGAAATGGCAATTTTTGTTCGATTGTAGTAGAAGAATGAATGAAATTACTTTCATTTTCTGCATTTTTTATCCTTTGTAGAAGAAATAATGGAAAACTCTTGATCTCTCTATGATTGTTCACACATATCTATAAAATTTTCTTCAAAATTTTCTATCATGGCATGTATTCTAGACCTCCTCAACTCGTATAGGTCGAGTGTTTATTTTTCACTACAGGTCGTGGCTTTATCTTTGTTTTTTGGAAAAATAAAATGATAAAAACCCTCACCTTTCATTTCTCTATTTACTGTCACAGTGAAAGCGTAGAGGAAACTAAATTTTAACTTATGAATTCATCACACACAAAATGAAGAACCCTAATATTTTTTAAATAACTAGTACTTTTCAATTCCTTGAATCGCATGTTAATATTGTCATTTAATGTAGACAAACCATAGACGTATTTAACCCACTATCAAACACTTTAATCGCAATCCTTTGAAAACTTTGTGTACTATTCAAAATCACAGTCATCCTATGGTTCATTGGTTGTGAGACATGCATTCCATTTGCCCTATCAAATGTGTATACACAGTTTGCACCATGCCTATTTTTTGAATTGCATAGGCTTCTTTTGACTGTACATTGTACATTTTAATGAACTTGCCATTATGATACTCTTTAATTTTTCCATTCACTTGGAAAAATTTTGGTGATGCATTTTGTTCCATAACTTGCTTTCTTATGTTTGTCCTTAACTGTCATTATTGACAACTTGAAGTGTTGCCACTTTGGTTTTCATTTGACTATGCATTTAAGTGTGTTTGATGACTATGTTTCTTTTCATGAAATCTATGATCTTTTGTTGGCGTTGAACCCCTTGGCATTCACTGCCCTTCCATTTTATTTGGAATAGTCCACTATTATCTATCCTTGAATTCTACCCTTTCATCAATGCATAAAGTCCTTTCATTTAGATTTGCTAGTGTTATTTTCATGCTATTTTTTGAAGACTTCCCAACACTTTTTTGCATGATTATCCTTAACCTTTGATACATTTTTCTTCACTTTGAGTTTTCATGCCTTGAGGAACTTGGCCTAACTTCACCTTTAACCTTTTCCTTAAGTGTCTTTACTTTATTGATCATGGAAAATATTTCTATCTTTACTCATAAGGATTGTCAAACATCATTTGATTAAGAAAATGATGCTAAAATTTGAGATCACTGCCCTATGTTAATTGGTTGTTGTTGTCCTATAATGAATTGAGGACTAAATCTTCCCCTTTACAAAGTGATTTTCCACTTTCTTGACAATGATTACACAAATATCCACTTATTAAATTTAATTTCCACATTAAGCCACTTCATACCATGCTTTGACTACTTTTATGGATTGAAACTATCCATATGTTTGACTACCCTCCTCATACATTATTGATGCAACTTTATGTTTCTCCAATTGGCTGACAAGAAACCAAATTTGAAACATGGGAAAATTTCAAATGATACCTTCAAATATTTGTAGAATCAAATCCAATTAATATTTGTCATTCCTTGTTGCCCTATACAATAATCTTCCTTGCTATGCCTGAGATCCTCTAAAGACTTTTAATGATTGTTCTTTACATTTTTCTAAAGTCTTTGTCCTTTGATGCATTGACAATAATCATTGTGATTGTTCCTCTTATCATAGAGTGACTACCCTACAATTGCTAAAAGGAGACCATGAAAGGCGTACTAAAGTGACCATCGCTAGTCATTCATCTACACAGTCCATAAGACATTTTGTTGTGACTCTATATGAGACTGTACTTCCTTTCAAAATCTCATCATTCATACTTGATTTTAATGTTCTGATTCAAAACCTTTGAATAATAGAACTACACAACATGTTACTTATTGTGTTGATGCTTCATTTGAAGCTTGTAGTCTTCCCTTAAATTGCTCAATAACAACTATGTGTAATCTCTATATCTCTGTAAGTGATTGTTTATCTCCTACACCCATTTTAATTTATAAAATTTAAATTTTATTCCTCTTTTGTAACATAGAGGATAGTATGTTGTGCTCAACCCTTGTCGGAGCCACATTTTCCTCCACATACTGTGGTGTTGCACAAAGTAATCTTACAATGGAAAATGTACCTATACCTACATAGTGAACAAACAAGTTAAGTAAAAACAATGAAGCTCAAAGCTTGATGATGATTAATGATCTTATGCTTTTCTTGGATACTTGTGATAATTGCATATCTAATTTTAATACTTCATAAAAGTAGGTTATATATCTGTTGATATTGCATATGAGGAGAATTGGAATCCTGAGATCTAACACCATCTATTCCATCTCTTGCAGACACTTCTGGAGCTTACCAACAAAGGGAGTTGAAGATGCAACAGATCAACAATGGGGTTCATCATTCTGGCAATGATGGATCCCTTTTCCTTTCATGTGTTCATTTACTTTTCTTCAGATGTATAATTTAGTTTTATGTTGTATCTTTTCAGTTATTCCCATGGCTTGTGTGGGAAACTTATTAGCATACTTTTTTAAAATGAATAAAAGATAGCTATTTTATGCAATGTTTGTGTAGTATTGATGCAGAGGGAATGGGACTTTAGGAAAAAAACACAAAGTTTCAAGGTCTACAATGATGCACTCTTAAACTCTCCTCTAGGCACCCTTAAGGAAATAAGGATTCAATGGTTCACTTATGATTTATATCCTTCCCTTATGGACCCAAACCCTTGGAATGACCTTAAGGAACGTAATTTCACTTGTCTTGAATGATTACAAAGCCCCAAGCCTCTGTCTCAGACTCAACCTCTTATCCACCTTGATTAGGCTTCTACCCAACTAGGTCTCCAACGACTGTTTTATGGACTCTTCTCACAACTTTTCCAAATGACTCCCCAACCCAATGACTAATTCAAATACCCCTTTTGGCATTATATAACATACTCAAACCCTGATGTCTCTTGTTTTGGACCAATCTCTCCAAAACTTATTGTTTCCACAAAATTAAGGCCTAATTAGCCCTTTTTCTCAAAGCAACCCTACTCAAATCTTGTCCCCTGATTATGAGACTTTCTACAATTTCTTGAATTGTTTCCAAACTAAGGATTTTCAAGGTCTTAGACTCCCATGACACCTTTAAGACCCCTAATCACAAAACCCTCAATTAAATCCCCTAAAACAAGGGCTTCTTGGATACTAGCCCTCCAATCACTTATAGAACCAGTTCTTTAACTTTTCACCAATAACTCAACATGTTTAAACAATTTAAACTCAAAAACATGCCCCTTGTTTAGGTAGAACTCCTACTGCTATACCTTAGGCACCATTCCCATGCACCTTGCCTTGTCATATTATGGTGTACACCTTAGAATCCTTCCTTCCTGCACATTACCCTATTAGTTCTATATAATACATGTCATATGTGATCCATTTCATAGGTTACAGTCACATTCTTCCATGAAATGGATTAGTTACTCATGAAAACTCCCAAAAATCAGTGAAAATCTAAACTTTCTTTAGACAGTCAGTTATATTATACAAAGAACTAATTGATATTGCTTATCAGGACATACAAGATACTTAAAAGCATATAATTACAGGTCCCTAAGTCATCCAATTGATCATAACATCAATAACAATCTGAAGTTCATCAAGAAAACACCAAAAAATGCAAGAAATCAGTAGTTTTATTCTTTTTTTCTGTAGCAGTCTGTACAAAAACTCCAATATCAACAACCCCTCTGTACAAATGACTTTTCCAACTTTGTAAACCTGAATCCCAACTGTTCCAACCGATTTGGATTGATTCTATTACATTATTATTGTTAAAACATCTAAAATTCACTTACCCGCCCAAACTGAAACTAGCCCTTGGATTTCAAAATTTGAATTTCCAACTTCTAATTTATTAATTCCTACTAACCAGAAAGCTTCCAAAACTATCACACTTTATTATTCAACCTTATTTGACATAATTAAACCCTTATATATCTAACTAGACTCCTAGGACACTATTGGTCCACTTACAATTTATTTTGGTCCCAAGGTCCTTATCAGTACCCTCAGGACTTTTGATCCTTCTATTACATTTATCCACTCCAAAGGCCATTATAGGTTCCAAAATGGCATAGTTGATGCTCTGAGATGTTTGATAGTTCTTCATGACCCCTGCATCCTCCTAACCCTTTAAGTGACCATTAAGGAGCTTGGGTGCCCCTGCACCAAATCTTTTCTCTTTATGTAAAATAATTGCATAAATGAAAACTGAAATAATTCATTTTATGGCATCCTTGTGTATAATAATGAAAATCTAGGAGGAATTTTTATGTACCTTTCACTCTTAATTTTTCACAACTATTCCAGCCCTACTTTATTGGGTTGAAAACACAATTAGGTAACATTTTTGGTGACCTCTGCTATGTGCTTACCTGCTAAGCATCCTTGACCAGTATTATAACTTATCCATTGGGAATAAGAGTCAATTCTTATCCTTTTGACTCAAAAAACTCTATGTAACTCAGCTATTAGAAAAGAACAGCAACAAAACATAACTGAAAACAACTACCATGTCTAGCAAAAAAATTTATGTATAAAATTTCACTCTTAAGTTTTCACTACTGTTCTAGCCCTACTTGGTTGGGCTAAAAACACAATTAGGTAACATTTTTGGCAACCTCTGCTATGCGATTTCCTACTAAGCATCCTTGACTAGAAACATAACTTATCCATTGTGCATAAGAGTCAATTCTTGTCCTTTTGACTCATAAAACTCTGTGTAACTCAGTTGTTAGAAAAAAACAACAAAACATAACTAAAAACAACTACCATGGATTTGTTTCAAATAAGTCCAGCAAACAGTGCATCAACACTTATCAGAAAACAAAATTTGAACTGAAATAGATGTGTGAACAACACTTATTAACTAAAAACTCTACTCTACTCTACCCTACCCTAAACAACAATAGATGATTCTTAGATAAATCCATTAATTGGCTTTGTAAAATAACTCCCCCTTCTAACCAACAAAGGATGCATCACATGTTTATGAATTGCTGATAAGAGGTGAGAATTAAGAAGATACCCTACAAACTGTTGGAATGCTTCTTCAAGAACATAAACAAACTCACTCACCTCCTGATTTTGATTAAACAAATTGTTGTTTTGAGGTATATAAGTAAGTTGGGTTTGTTGCTCCTAATTTAAAACCTCATGATTGGGTATCTTGAATGCAAGCATGAGATGTGATGCTTTGTTTGACTCCATCTGAGCTAAATCTCTAACTGGGCATCCTCTTGAAAGGATGAAAACTAAATTCTTATTGCTTCTTTCTTGCTAGTTATCTGTTGTTTCAACCTCAACTTGGAAAGCAATGACTTTCTTTTTCTCATGTTCCACTTGCACAATATTTGCATGTGTCTCAACCTCTTGATCATTCAAATCAAG
Source organism: Sequoia sempervirens (assembly GCA_007258455.2). NCBI lineage: Eukaryota > Viridiplantae > Streptophyta > Pinopsida > Cupressales > Cupressaceae > Sequoia > Sequoia sempervirens. Next base: position 68,646,102 of record VDFB02000003.1, on the reverse strand, counting down.
ATTTCTCTCACTAATCTTCTCATGAATTTTTTCCTCCTGAGATGCTTGTTTGACATCTAAGTTTGAACAAAAAACCTCTAATTCATCCCAAAAAGATTCATCTTCAAAAATTTATTTGCTTGTTTGCATAAGACGGCTCACCTTAGATTTAAGATCACCCTTTTCAAGAACAAGTTCTAATCTGACTATTTATTCAATCTGGTAAACTTCTTCATACAAATCATTTTCATTAACCTCCAAAATAGGATTGTCTTTTTGCTCTTTCATCTAGATTGAGGCTTCAATCTCATCCTCACCTTCATGAACCAACAATACATCATGTTTTGAAAATATATCTTCTAGCTATCCCGAATTAGTTGGTAAGTTGAGTACTTGTATGCTCTCTTCATCTTACTCAACAAAACCAGGTAGTTGATCAAACAAAGAAACCAATTCTTCCTCCTCATGTGGTGCCTTCTCCAATGAAACTTGGGCATCTTGTCTTTGCAACTAAAGATCTTTACTTTGTAACCTTTGTACTCTACTTTAATTCATCTTATAAACATCATTAGAAAGCTTTCCAAATGAATCAAAATGCAAGGGATCTAGTGGCAAGCCTGATCCAACATCCTCTTCACATGCATTATGCCCATATTTAGTTGGGGACATGGTACAATCAACAACCCCTTGCTCCTCTTGCCATAGAGTTCCATTTTCATACTTATCTCCTTGTAAGAAGTTTGATTTCTCATCTTGTATATCATATGGAGGCTTGTAGACAACATATGACTCTCTTTTCTCCTTGACTAACTCTTCCTTTTTCTCATTAGACCAACTGGGAATCTTGATTGATTTAGGTTCTACAACCTTTTCCTCTTTCTAATTTTGGATTGGTATACAAGGAATAGATTTACCAAGGTTTGGCATTTTAAAATTAGGATGCTTGGTCCAAAAGGGCTGCCATGGTTTTTTAGTACTTTGATGACCTGGTTTAGGCTCTTGATATGACTAAAACTAAGGATTAATGGACTGGTTATGGGTAGCTTTAGCTTATAATAAATTATAAACATGGGCCAGAAGTTGACTCATTTGTTCCTCCTCTTCTTCCGCATATTTTTTTCTTCCATATCTTGTTGATAACAAAAGGCCTCATAAGATTGTTGTTCCTGTTGTTGGAGATAGGCCTTGTAAGCAAGCTCCTCCTATTGCATGTTGTACTCTCATTCTCTTTTGATCTCTTTTATCTAATTTGTGAAATCAAGAAATATACTCTTTATTCTTTCAATCTCCTCCTTTTCACTCTCTTGAAGCTAGTTGGGAAGGGTATACTATTGGATTTGAAGAAAATAAGCTTCTTGGGGTTGATTTGGCTTATGTATAGGCTTCTAACAAGGTTAAACTAGGGTGGGTTGTTGGTATTCATACTGTGCATGTTGGTTTTTTTGTAAATCAAAGGAATTAGGTGTAAAACCAACATAATGATCACCTTGATAAGGATGGAAAGAGGGTATTTTAACAACTTCTTCATGAAATGGAGCATGATGAAAATTTTCTCCATAAAATGGATACATTTTTCAAAATTCATATAAGTTGGAAACTCGTTGATCTTCAAAACTTTAAAATATACCAACACTTTTTCCACCTTTAAACCAATAGATTTGAGGTTGGAGTCACCAGATGTGTGTAGATTGTGCCTCCAAAGGTTGATCTTACTGATATACACACCTAATATCAGCAATATATCAATGAACTTTGGACTGAAATAGTCCAATCGAGTCCCACTGGGCGTTCCAAAAACTATTAACACATAGGATTTCATCCTGATGCTAAGCTTGGAGGCTCAGTAATCCTGTGTAACATTGAAACACCTTCGAGCTTGTGGGTTACTCATAGAAAAGGTGAATCTCCAAATTATGGGTCGGTTCCCCTTTTGAACTCCTAGAAACTAATGAATCTTTTATGCGAAAAGGGAAGAAGGATAACTGATGAAATGAAAAGCTAACTCAAGGAGGTAATGCATTGAAACTTTGACTTAAACCTACAATATGACTCACAAAAATTCTCTAATTCTCTTGTTCTTACAATCCAAATTGATCAAATTTATCACATAATTAATTCACATAAAGGCTTGAGAAAATATTGCACAAGCTGTAACTTGTAATAAACTTAAATTTGTATACTTTCATCCAATAAATGAGACTAAGAATTCAGAGGTTTTGAAGCAAAACACAAGAAATTCCTATCGAATCACTCAAAAAATAACAAGACACCTAAAATCAGATAGAAGAATCCCTATTTGTATTACAAAAAAAGGAAGAAATATCTACAAAACATAACAATAAGATGTTGGAACACAAACTGCTACTGCTGAAAACTATAAAAAATAGTTGAGTTATAAGACAAATCTCCTCTCTACAAAATGCAAAGGCAAAGAAGCAAGAACTAAGGAAAAAACATAATATTTTCCTCCTGTAATACAAAATGATTCTTGAAGTGCCAAGAGGTGGCACTTGTAGTTAAGTGCACTGAAAAAATATCCTTCTCAAAATGTCTCATGAGAAAAAGAGATAAGCCTTAAAAAGAGGGCTCATAATTGATTCAAATTGAGAAAAAATAACTCCAAAATCCCTCTCTTAATCTAGTTGACCAAAGGGAACTTCATAATCACTCTAGTTTGACTACAAGTCAAAGAAAAATCACTCTAAGTATCTCCAAATACATGTCAATTCCACTCCAATTAACTAAAAATCAGGGCCAAACACATTAGTTTCAATCCCCTTCCGTCCTTGCATGATTTTGGGATAGGAGTAAACAATATAAACAAATATTAAAGTAATCAATTAAGTCTTACTTTAATATGTGTTATCTAATTTCCCTTTATTTTTGCATTTAAATGACATATATAATTAAGATAATTTATATAATATTACCATTAATATTTGTTTACATTTTTTATTTATGTTTCACTTTCATGCAAAAAATGAAGGGGTGACTTGATTTTCTTTGGAAATCATGCAAAAGAAAGAAGGAAGACCTAATACATAAATGTATAAGTTTTATGCAAAGTTTAAATAAAAGTGAAAAATACCCCATGGGGGTTAGCCAAACTTGGGGCATATGAAACCCTAAAGAAAAACTTGTGGCCCAAATGCATTTTCACTTTGCATCTTTCATTTTTTCACTGCCTCTATCGCCACTAAGGGTTTGATTTTCAAGCTGGAGATTTCCTACATTAATGCAAGCTGGGAGAACATGGGTAAGTGCTATTTTCCTACATAAAATATTGTGGTTTCCCTCCTTGTTGTGAAAGAAATGGAAATTTTTGTTCGACTGTAGTAGAAGAATGAATGAAATTACTTTCATTTTCTACACTTTTTTATCCTCTATGGAAAAAATAATGGAAAACTCTTGATCTATCTCTGCTTTTGCACACATATCTACATGCTTTTCTTCAAAATTTTCTATCATGGTACATATTCTAGACCTCCTCACCTCGTATAGGATGAGGGTTTCTTTTTCATTGTAGGTTGTGGCTTTATCTTTGTTTTCTGGAAAAATAAAGTGAGAAAAACCCTCACCTTTCATTTCTTTGTTTACTGTCACAGTGAAAGTGCAGAGGAAACTGAATTTTAACTTATGAATTCATCACACACACAATGAAGAACCTAACATTCTTTAAATAACCAGTGCTTTTCAATTCCTTGAATCACACATTAATACTACCCTTTAATGTAAACAAACCATAGACATATTTAACCCACTTTCAAACACTTTAATCACAATCCTTTGAAAACTTTGTGTATTTTTCAAAATCGTAGTCATCCTATGTTTCATTGGCTATGAGACATGCACTCCATCTGCCCTATCATATGTGTATACACAGTTTGTACCATGCCTATTCTTCAAATTGCATATGCTTCTTTTGACTATACATTGTACATTTTAATGAATCTACCATACAATACTCTTTAATTTTTCCATTCACTTGGAAATTTTTTGATGTTGCATCCTATCCCATAACTTGCTTTCTTAAATTTTTCCTGAACTTTCATTATTGACAATTTGAAGTGTTTCCAACTTAGTTTTCATTTGATTGTGCATTTAAGTGTGTTTGATGACTATGTTTCTTTTCATGAAATCTATGATCTTTTGTTGGTGTTGAACCCCTTAGCATTCACTTCCCTTCCATTTTCTTTGACATATTTCAATATGATCTCTCCTTGAAGTCTACCCTTTCATCAATGCACAAAGTCCTTTCATTTAGATCTGCTAGTTTCATTTTCATGCTATTCTTTGAAGACTTCCCAACACTTTTTTGCATGATTGTTCTCAACCTTTGATGCATTTCTCTTCACTTTGAGTTTTCATGCCTTGAGGAACTTGGCCTAACTTCACCTTTAACATTTTTCTTGATTGTCTTTACTTAATTGACCATGGAAAATATTTCTATCTTTACTTATAATGATTGTCAAACATCATTTGATTAAGAAAATGATGCTAAAATTTGAGATCACTGCCCTATGTTGATTAGTTGTTGTTGTCTTATGATGACTTGAATACTAAATCTTCCCCTTTGCAAAGTGATTTTCCTATTTATTGACAATAATTACACAATTATCCTCTTATTAAATTTAATTTTCACATTAAGCCACTTCATACCATGCTATGACTACCTTTATGGATTGAAACTGTCCATATGTTTGACTTCCCTCCTCATACATTATTGGTGCAACTTTATGTTTCTCCAATTGATTGACAAGAAACCAAATTTGAAACATGGTAAAACTTCAAATGATACCTTTAGATATTTGAATAATCAAATCCAATTAATATTTGTTATTCCTTTATGCCCTACACAGTAATCTTCCTTGCTATTCTTGAGCTCCTCTAAAGAATTTTAATGACTGTTCTTTACATTTTTCTGAAGTCTTTCTCCTTTGATGCATTGATAGTAAGCATTGTGATTGCTCCTCTTAGCACAGAGTGATTATCGGGCAATTTCTAAAAGGTGACTGTGGAAGGCATACTAAAGTGACCATCTCTAGTCATTCATCTACACATTCCATAAGACATTTTGTTGTGACTCTATATGAGACTGCACTTACTTTCAAAAGTTCATCATTCATCCTTGATTTTAATGTTCCGATTCAAAACATTTGAATAATAGAACTGCACAACATGTTACTTTTTGTTTATTGTGTTGATGCTTTATCTGAAGCTTGTATTCTTCCCTTAAATTGTTCAAGAACAGCTATGTGTAATCTATATATCTCTGTAAGTGAATGATTATCTCTTGCACCCATTTTAATTTATAAAATTTACATTTTATTCATCTTTTGTAACAAAGAGGACAGTAAGCTAGACTCAACCCTTGTGGGAGCCACATTTTCCTCCACATATTGTGATGTTGAATAAAGTAATTCTGTAATGGAGAATGTACCTATACCTGCACAGTGAACAAGCAAGTTAAATAAAAACAATAAATCTCAAAGCTTGATGATGATTCATGATCTTCTGCTTTTCCTGGATACTTGTGATAACTGCATATCTAATTTTAATGCTTTATAAAAGCAAGTTATATATCTGTTGATATTGCATGTGAGGAGAATTGGAATACCAAGCTCTAACACCATCTATTCCATCTCTTACAGACATTTCTGGAGCTTACCAATGAAGGGAGCTAAAGATGTAACAAATCAACATTGGGGTTCATCATTCAAGCAATGACGGATCCCTTTTCCTTTCATGTGTTCATTTACTTTTCTTCAGATGTATAATTTAGTTTTATGTTGCATCTTTTCAATTATTCCCATGGCTTGTGTGAGAAAATTATTAGCATACTTTTATAAAATGAATAAAAGACAACTATTTTATGCAATGTTTGTGTAATCTTTTCTCTTTATGTAAAACAATTGTATAAATGAAAACTGAAATGCTTCATTTTATGGCATCCTTGTGTATGATAATGAAAATCTAGCAAAAAAATTTATGTACTTTTCACTCTTAAGTTTTCACTGTTGTTCCAACCCTATCTAATTGGGCTGAAAACACAACTAGGTAACAAGTAGTTAGGTAAATGACAATCTAAATCAATTATGTTGAATAACAAATTAGTTTTAGTATAAGATGGATCAAATGTGGAAAATAGAGCTTCAGTTGTAAAGTTCTATATAAATTTGTTCGGGTTTGGATTACAATCTGTGAATTTTTTTGAGATGCATATAGGAATAATTACGATGTTGGTAGGATCAATTGTGACTCATCATTAATTAGTTGCAACACAAAAATGATTAATTATAGTGTTCTAGGTAAAAATTGAGTTTTATAAGATTGCTATACAAAATTAGTTCTGTTGAAGGATAATCACTTGAGGAAAAGGATTATTAGTTGTAAATTTTTGAGAATTAGTTACGTTGTTCTATGGATTTTTAGTAAATTTGACTATTTTTGACTTTTTTGAAGGTAATTTGGAAAAAAATAGAATCAATAAATAAAAAATAATGGTTGTTTGAGATATAAGGGTATAAGGAAAAATGGTTTCACTAGTCTTGCATAATAAAGGCATGCCAAATATGATAGCAACCTATATTATTTAATCAATGTGTGTCTCACTAGTGTAGACCCAAATGATAAAATATTGTCGGATTGTGCAAGCATGCTCCAATATCAAGAGGGAATAGCTGGGTCTCCAAAGGCATAAGGTTTCACCTTCTTCCTTCCCTTGAAGTATTTTTACAACTTCAAAGAAATTATATCTCTCCTTAGTATGGTACATGTTGGATAGCTTTTGGCATGATATTGTGCCTTGCACCACACTAGATCAATGATTGATGGTCTTAGGTCTCTAATAACAAGGTGTTTAGTGGTATCTATGAACAATGAGCCCATATAAGAGTGCTCAAGGTTGGGGGGTTCTTCTTTCTCTCCTCATGTAACAAGTCTCGATGTACCAAGGGTTTTCTGGCTTGGATTGAATGATGTTGACCATAATTTGAGTTATAATTTTCTCTCCCCCTTTGTATACACCACCCAAAAATATGGTTAAGGTTGCACTTAGGGTGATGAAATACTCAAGAAAACCTCCTACTAAATTAAAAAAATGGAAGTTAATAGTGTTTTGATCCCCGGGCTTGCACAAGATGCAAGGGAGAGCATACAACTATAATTCCTTAGGTAAAAAGAACATTATTATGGATTCAAAGGTTCTTTTGATCCCTAGGCTCACACTAGGTGCAAGGGGAGAGCATACATAGTGATGATTCCACCAAACACAATAAGAAACATTCTTTCCTTTACAAAATTGAAGTGTGAGCTAAACTAGAAATCAAAAGAAAAAGCTCTATATTAGATATATTAGTAGTTTTAGAGTTTGATTTTGTCTTTTCCCAACAAAATCCAAGCTACACAAATTATGCCAGTACCTAAAAATTATAGAAAAGAGTTAGGAAATGAATAATCCCCAAAATAAATAGATCAATTGTACAAAATGCTAGATCAAATGTGCTACAAAATGAATCATTTGCAATAAAATAGAATCAATTGCATCAAACTAGACATAAATTACTCAAAAAACATAGAGGTCACTTGAACTATATACCCATCATTTGCATCGTTACCTCAATTAACTATAACATTACACTAATCAATTGTGTTGAACCTGAATCAAATGTGTTGAATTACAAGAAAGAGAATTTACTCTAAAATAAATAAATAAAAACTTAGTAGAATGATTAATTAATTGTCCAAGGGTAAAATGTAGTCAAAAGTTAGCAAAGAATAACTTGAACAAAAGATAGAGATTAAAATGAAATGAGAAATGACCAAATAAAAACAAAACTAATTTTTTAATAAACTACAATGAATCATGAATCAAATGTGGTGAAACCCCAATCGATTGTGATGAAATTTTGATCTATTGCATTGAAAACCCCAAAATTTTGAATTGTTTATAGGATCAAATGCACCATTTTTCAAAAATTTTGTGTTGAAATACCAATCGATTATGTTAAAATACCAGTCACTTGCACCACTTCACCCTATAACTTCTAAAAATCCATAGAAAAGTCACAAAATTTGTTAAATATCCAAGATGTGGATCCCACCAGGTGTACCAAAATGTGTATTAGTAAAATGAAAGTGATAATAAATTAAAAAAAAAAAAAATCACAATCAAATCAAAATCACTCAATAAAGCTTAAGGAAATTGCATACATAAACCAAACAAAATTGCAATATCAACCTTATAAAATAACCTTGCTTAGCTCCATTGCTCTTTAATTGCACCTTGAATAATAGTAGTGTAGTTGCTCTTGGAATTTAGCACAAAGCACTTACATATAATGATCACAAAGTATATGAATTTTTGGAGAACCAAATGAGATGGATGAAGATTATGTTTATAGATTGTGTTTGATATCGACCAATAGTTGAGATTGGATAGAAGACTGAATAGATCAATGTATGAGAACTCTTGAGAGGAATTGATTGAGAGAGGAGGAGTTAATTGATTGCATGCTTTGAGATAACTGATTGTATGGAGTAGTTAAGAGGAATTGATTGATTATATAAGTATGAGCGACTACAAGTGAGATTGAATAGATTGCATAGAAGATTGAATAGATTGAAGAGTATGAGCGACTACAAGTGAGATTGAATAGATTGCATAGAAGATTGAATAGATTGAAGAGTGGACTAGAAGTGAGTGTGAGTTAATTGATGAGGTGAAAATTGTATGGAGAATTGATAAAATAATTAAATAAATAAAGTATTTAATTCACATTCTCATGGGAAAAATATATAAAATAATAATTTTATTCATTTTAGAAGAAGATAGTTTAGGGAAGAATAATTATTTAAAATATTTAATTAAAATTGGAAGATGAATTGGTGAGAAATGATGATGAAATGATGATGAAATGTGTTAGTCATTTTTTAGGTGTCTGCATTACCAAATGGTATGGGTGTACTTATGTTGGAAACTAGGAACACTAAGAGGAAGGTTGAATCAGTGTTCCACAATATTGAATTTCAAATCAGATCTTAAACTAACAACAACAATATTAAACTTTAATAGCATCCACAACATATAAACAAAAGGAAACATGCAGTCACATTAAAGAGACAATGTGAACACCATAACACCAAGACTTTTAAGTGGAAACCCTGTTAAGGGAAAAACCACAGTGGATATTAAACCATAAAGTATACTCTATTAAAAGTATGATCAAAATGGAATGCACTTGCATTCAGGAATACTGCCTAGAGATCATTGCTCAAAAGGAAAGGCTCACCATCTTACAAAGTATTTTAGAATAAAAAAGTTGATTAGAGAATATAGCATCTACAAATTCCTGGATTCAGTTCCAATGAAGCACATGAAACAAATTCTAGACCTTTTGTCCAATTTTCACTTTTGCTCTGCTCTGCTCTACTCTACTACAAAAACCCTTCCACTACACAAACAAAATTTGCTCAACAGATCTTCTGATATTAGCTCATACAGTTGTTATGTACTTTTTTGCACACACACCTTCTCACTACATACCTTTTTTTCAAAATAAATTACCGATCTCATTTATATATCTGCTAACAAGGATTTCATTTCTATATGTTAGCTTCAAACAAAATATAATATTCTTCCATATGTCAGCTCAAATCACCAATTAGAATTAATGTGTACCCACACAAGCCAACACGACTTATAGTAGGGACCCAAATCAAGATTCCCAACACAAGAAATAGTTAAAACAACTATTCCTTATACATCCACGATACACAATATACACCAGGTCGGCCATAATGATCTAAAATAAGCAATAAGTCATTCTACTAAATCTCCAAACTCGTACACCGATCAATACAACATTACAAAACTTACCATTTAGGTAGCATACATTCTTGAAAAGCTTCCTTGGGGATCCACACAACAAAATAATGATCCGGTGAAGTATTCAAACCAACTTACCAACCGAATATTTTGTTCTTCATGCTTTCTGCCGGTAGAATATTGTCTTCTACTTTTCTTGCCAGTGTGAGTTACTTCTGAACTGCAGACCACACTAAAGACTCAATTGCCATCAATTACAACTCTAACAACCAAAAAAAATCTCCCAAATCCATATTCCAACAACTTATGCATTTAGTATCTTTCATTTCAAACCTTCATAAAATAGTTTCAAGATATTCCTCTAGTTTAGTCATAGTTTCCTATTGTTCCTATCCTTGTATAACTCCATACCAATTATGTATCTAGCATCTCCTATGTTCATCCAAAACTTACTACAAAACTAAGTTTTAATATCTCTAATTCATGTTTTATTGTCTCTAATGATAATCATATCATCAAAATTAAAAAAAAATCAAAACTTGATCATTTATCTATTTAAAATATACACAATGATAAAAAAATTCTTGAAAACCCCAATTCTATCACATATGTCAAACTTCTAGTTCCACATCCATTGGGACTAATTTTATATATATAGCGACCTTTTTATTTTGCAAAATAAATTATTGTTACCTTTTACTTTAAAAAATATAATATTTTCTAGTAATATTTCCACATCTAAATCTTCATATAATAATTTTGTCTTGACATCTATTTTCTCAATTTCCAAATGAAGTGTTGTAGTAATATATAATAGCATCCTAATATAACTTAACTTAGAAACAAGAGAAAATATTATATTGATACCAATTCCCTCAACTTTGGAATATCCTTTTGTACCAACTACACCTTGTAAATCTCAAGTGATCCCTCTACACTAAAATTATTCTTGAACATCCAATAATATCCAGTGATCTTTTTGTCCTTAGGAATATCAACCAAATCCAAACTCTTGTACACTACTTCAATGCCATCATCTTATCCTCCATAGCCATTTCTAATACTTCTTCTCTTAGAAAGTGAAATTTTCTTCCACATATCTTGGTTTAGTATCAATAGAAGTAAGTGAAAAGGTATAATGGAAATTTGGTGGAAAATACTTATTAGGATACATTCATTCGCTTATAGACTTATATCAATTATTAGTGAATAATTTATTGTTGCATATGCAACCACATCTTCTTTATATTTTATATTAAATTATATTTCCTATTTTCTCCTAGAATATCATGTCCACTTTTTTGTTCAGGTGTAAATTCATTCTACTAGTCCAAATTTATTTCAAAATGTATCATTTCCCTCTCATTTTCCTTTGATTTTTCTTCCTTGCACAAGACTCTAATTTTTATGAATGTGACATCTCTTGATTAGAGCCTTTAATGCTTCCATATTATAAAAATAGTAGAATATACATTACCACCGTAACTTATGAAAATACACCCTTTTTGTTGAAATCCAACTTAGAACATCTCCCCTTTGGAAACTAAACAAATGATTCACAATCAAAGACCCATAAATATGTCAAATAATTTTATGTCAATCCACATTTTATGTGGCATATTATTTTCTAGTATAGAAGTAGGAGACTTGATCTTCAAGTACCATGGGGTACTAATTGCTTCAATCTGGAACTCTTTTCTTAAACTAGAACTGCTAAACTATTGCAAGTATGAGCAGTTGGTGTTATCATTTATGCCAAAAAGCTTGTGTTATCATTTGATTTCTATTGGTGAATAATATTATTGCAAGAGTATGAGCAGTTTCTAGTTGTGTTATGGAAGTGTTGAAGATGAACAGTTGATGTTGTCTATGTGTTGATTAGTTGCATTATGTTGTCATTAGTTAAGCTACTGGTGGTAACCTCTGGTGTTGATTTGATAAGAATTTTTCTATGGTTGTGGAAGTGTTGAAGATGATGAGGATGTGTCTCCAGTGCTTGGTTTCCAACTACTTTTGAGAAAATTTGATAAAAAGAGGAAACAATGTGTTGCAGTGTTGTTCTGGGTTATAGAGAGATGTTCTAGTTTTGCTTTGCATTTCTTCTAGGTTGAGGATATTCCTATGTGGTTCAAATATATTGATCAGAGGTATTTAGATATTCTATATCAATAATTTGGGCTTCTAGATTGATGTGCAAGGAGAGATACGTTTGCCAGTGTGTGAATTGAGTTTGCAGTGTTGTTTACAGTGGTGTTTGGGAGAAATGTATTTCTCTACATTTCTCTGTGAGTTGATGTTTGGTCTTGTAGATATGGAAAGTTATTAATATTACTTATATCTTTCATAATTCAATATTTTTCATGATTTGGTGTAGTAAAGAGTGAGTTTCATGTCAGTGTGTATGGAAAGTAAATTGGGTGTTCAAGATGAATGTGTTTTATTGATGTGAGTTGGTGTGAAGAATTTGTTAGATCTCAGGTGGTTCGTGGATTGTTCTAGATTATCTAGAAGCATGTCATGTGGTTTTCAAGTCATCATTCAATTTGAGGAAGTGTGTATTTAATTGATTAGTGGTGTTTACACAGGTAATGGTTGACCTTAATGTTTACATTACATGCGAAGGCATTTAAGTAGTAATGAAGGTGTAGTGTGGCATGTGAGAGTTCATTTAGGTCCAAGCTATGTTGTATTATGTTCCACTTTCATTCTTATCCATCGCGAGAATTTTTAGTGGTGACCCACTTTTAAATTTGTAAGTGTGAGGCATGTGTGGCTGACTTGAAGATGTGTTTCAAGTCATTGACGATATAAGTATGAGTTCAGTTGTTGAAGGACAATCAGATAGATGAGAAATAGATGTGTGTGTTGTGAATGATGTGAAGTGTAGAGTTGTAGAGTACAAAATTGAGCAGATTAGTGCAAACTTTTAAGTGTTGGATTACTGGATACAGTGAGCAGAAGGTGTCTGCAATCATTCAAATAGATTGTGAAGGTGTTGGATCTATTCTCATGGATTCTCTATTGCATTCAAATCATGTTCTCTATGTAATATTTATTCTCTATCTTATTTTTCTATTCTGGTAGTGAGCCTTGGTTGTGAGCCTTTCTAGATAGTGTGTCCTATTCTGGCAGTGAGCCTTTGTAATCAGTTTTTCAATTACTTATATTGTGAGCTAATACTCACTGAGGTTTCTCTCCTTGGGTTTACTATGTAAATTTGGTGTTTTCTTGTGTTTGGTGTTGAGTTGTTTAAGTTTTAGTTATTTTATTTTCATGTTAATTCATCATAAAAGACTTAAGGTTTTAATGAATGCATGTGGATTTGAATGTTAATAAGGTATTTTAAATTTTAGACTACAATTGATTCACCCCCCTCGCAGATGTCTTGTGCATTTCACAAATTTGTATTAGAGAAAGGTTCCTTGGAGTAAAGATTAATATCTTGAGGTAGATTTGGGTTGGCACACAAGAAGGATATCTCTATATTTGATGGCACAAACTATGCATTCTAGAAGGCAAAGATGGAAGGCTATCTAGTTTACCTTAGATATGATGTATGGAATTTAGTGAATAATCAATATACCATACCTCCAAATGGAGTGAGCACAAGTGATGAGATCAAGGCTTATGAAACAAATGGTAAATCAAGGCTTGTTCTCTTGATTAGTCTTACAAATCTTGAATTAGTGAAATTTATGGATCTAAAAACTATTAAAGAAATTTGGGATAAGTTGGAAATTATTTATGAAGGATATTTTATGGTCAAACAAACTAAGATGCAAAACTTGAAAACCACATTTTGAGAACTTGAGGATTTCTGAAGATGAAAACATTACTTGAGCTATATGTAGAGGGTAGATGTAGTCATGAGCACTATCAAAGGTCTTAGAGGAAAGTCAAAGAACCAAAAGTGGTAAAGAAAATTATTATAACCCTTACTAAAGCTTATAGTTATAAATTTGTTGCTATTTAGGAATCTCAAAATCTAGATTAGTATTCTAGAGATAAATTGTATGGCTCTTTAATTGCTTTTTATTAATGATTATTCAAGAATGACATGGGTTACTTTTCTAAGAGAAAAATATCAATCCCTAGATAGATTCAAAGCATTTAAGGTTATGGTTAAGAATGAAATGGATTTGAAGATCAAGTATTTAAGGTTTGACAGAGGTGGAGAATTCACCTCCAATGAATTTAACATGTTTTGTGAGAATCATGGCATAAATAGGAACTTGTCTACCCCTAGGAGTCCCCAACAAAATGGAGTGGTTGAAAGGAAAAATAAAACTATTCAAGAAGTTACAAGTACTATGATGAAAGAAGCTAAAATACCAAAAATCTATTAGAGAGAAGCAATTAATACTATTGTTTACATACTTAATAGAGTTCAAGAAAAAGAAAATAGAACAAAGACTCCCTATGAGTTGTGATATTGAAGGATACCTAAATTGTTAAATACTTTAGAGTGTTTGGAAGCAAATGTTATATCAGAAGAGATGAAGAAATTTTTTGGAAATATTGCAATTAACCCATGATCTTTATCCATTTCCTACATAACCCATGAGAGGTAAACATGTATACAAGTAACCAAAATGCATAGATAAAATAGACAAGCCACAAGATAACACAAGATATACCCTGGGAAAACCCAAGAGGGAAAAACCCAACCTCCAAAAGCATCCATACTTCATCATATTATTTAGGAATAAAGCAATAGAAGAGTTACAATGAATACCTTTGAAGCATCAATCCCTCCAATGCATTCCAATGTGTCCAAGCATGAATCCACACATCCCATACCATGCTTCACAAATGCATCCTCAGAAAGACTCAATAATAACAACCAACCCACTCAGCCAACCTAAACCACTACACATGAATTTTCTTTTATATACACAAGCTCACACAAAATACAACTAGTGGTAAGATAAAACCATGTACCACAAAACCATGTGAATACAAAACCACTAACCCCTTATTTAATATTGGGTATCAAGAAATTACTTTATTTAATATTTCCCCAATATTAAATTATTATCACATGTCTCCCACACAAATAATAATAATACATGTTACAATACAACATCAAGTGGTACCCAAATAATTACCTAGTGTGAGTATCCACACCACCAAGGTGCATCACAACTAAATAATTATTTAATTACAATATTATGATAAACAAATTTATGCAATGGTGTACAACACCATATCCTAACATTCTCCCACTTGTTGTATACATTGCATTAGGGATCAATGTATGATATACATCATCATAACCATACATGAAATCACATGAATCTCCAAAATTCTCTCATGCTTCATCAAAATACCTACAATAAGAACAAAGTGACCACCATCTCAAGCAAGAAATACTCTAATCCTCCAACATACCACCTATGGAAGAAAAGTAACATTCCAAGGTGAAGATGCACCAAACCATGAGCACAAGCATCAAATCCAAGTGATAACAAAGGCTCTAACCAAGCTACTATCAACTAAAAAACCCACATGATCAGAAATAGCATCCACAACACATGCTAATACATCCAACCATCCATACCTCCAAGGTATCAATACATCAGTAAACTCATGCCAAGAACATATGCAACTTATAAACTGTAACCAAGCTCCCTGTATCAAACCTATCAATGAAGAACATACATATCCAAGAACTCCCACTATGTAGGCAATGTCAAAGAATATCAAGTCTACCAATCAACACTATATATCCAGGTGTGATAATCAAATCAAAGCATGAAGTACCAAGAACAATAAAAATGATCCACACATGCAACCCAAGTAGCTACATAATCTCTCACGACATGTTGCTACCATCAGGTCCCAAAACATGAACATCTAGGAAGGAACCATGAAGAGAGAAACCTATAAACCATAATATGTCCTCCTACCAACACCTCAAAAGTGTACTACTGTGTCAAGTATGATCTCCTAACAACCCCAAATGAAAAGCCTTAACAACATCCATAACACTCAATCTCATAGACCAAGTACCACATATGAACCAATATAACAATTCCAACATGGATGTAAGCCTCTCTAATCAAGAAGATAAAACTCAAAGTAACCATCCCCAAAAGTTGAAATCAGCCCATAAACCATCTACTACCAATTGTCATCAAAGAACGATATCATAAACTCAAATGCACAAGGAGATAATCATTCTATAACATCCCTCAAAATGAATCCTCCAGAACTAACTATCCATAGCTCAAGATCCATATCTATGAAAGATAAAGAATATAAACTCATGCTAAACAATCCTAAAATGAGTCTCCATAATCAATCACCATGAATCAACTCAATCCCATGAGAAATCAAAGAACAAAACATAGCACATCTAAAAGATATAATGGGAAAATGACTCTCAAATAATCAACTGCCAAGTAGACCAAGAGTGGGGAATAAGAATGTTATTCTAGGATAACCAAGTCATCATGAATCACTCCAAGAATAACCTCCTCTATCGGTCCATCATGAAATCATGTACATACCCAGGTGAAAGATCCTCGATCTTCCTACTGAAACCTCCAAAGAGTAACTATCTCAAGAAAATGTCTCTAATCACAAGAGAATTGTAACCACCACCTACATCTCTAGTATCCAAGAGCAAAATTCTATAACCAATCAATCCACTCCAAAATCCAAATGCAACATAGCACCATCATGGAGTAATCAAGCAAATGATCAATGTACTCAATACAAAGAGAACTACCACAATCAATGTCAAAGCTCCAACTGTAGAATCAGGAACCTATCATGACAACATGATCTAACCATCTCCTCTTAGGAGATCACATGCACCAATGCAAACATCTTGGTCTCAAGAGAACATGTAATATGTCAAACTCTAAACTAGTATCAAGAGGAAACCATGAAATAATAGCAAACACTCTAAACCAAGAAAACATATCCTCAATCACATGAAGATAACATTACCAATGATGCATCCACGTCACTTCCAACAACTCCCATTGAATCATGATACAAGCTACACATGCAATAATGATAACCATCTCCTCCATGAAGATCATCTAGGTCTACACACATGTAACTGCGATGTTAGTAACATACAAGTAAAACAAGATCTCCAGGCCAAGAAGATACATACAATCACCATCAAAACATCACAAAGTAAACCAATCCATCACCACCAACTCATCACTGTCAAAATATCCCACTGAAAGTGTATAACCAATGAATGTAAGAAGCTATCATGACATCATGATCAAACCACATGCTACAAGTTCCATCACATGACTAACCAAATACTCTAACCATTCATCCTCTCAATCCCTAAGAAACATACCAATGTACAAATGACCATAAACAAGGCCAACTAATGAAATCTGTAGCAAAAATAAATAAAACCTAGTGGATATAGACAGTCCACATCCAAGTGATCCCACTACAAATGAATGGGTAGCTAATCCATAACCTGCATAACTCGTAGACCCAATCACTGAAACATGCAAACTCATCATCACATCAATAAAATACAAACCAAGATATCAAAGAAGATAATCCTATAGACATCAGGACTCAAACACCAAATCAACCATAGATTTAATTTTCCAACCATGTCCACAAATGAGTAATCATATTCAAGGAACCAAATAAGCATCAAGAAGATAAGAAAAATCTCCCAACATCAAGCCATATCACCACCAAACACCACATACATGATCATGTCATGTTAATGCATCAAATGTACTTGCATATCCATGACACTATAACCATAGCCAATGTTGTAACTGCACCCAACTATCACCCATACAAAACTCCAAGTCTCAAACCATGTCCAACCATGTCCTCAAAACCAAATATAACCTATCTACCTGTCACCATCAAAGTCCCAACTCTAAAAAATCACCTATAAACCTATACCTAGAAGTACTAATCTAATAATCAACTATAGCATCATAAATAACATATAAAAACATTTACTCCCTCAAGGTTTTTCATCTTGACTCATCCAGATGCTCACACAATCACACCCCAAATCTCAAGCTCCTACAAGAAATCAAACAAGTACCAAGCTCAACCTACTTCTCAAACTAATAAATAACCTAAACCAATGTGCAGTACATTGAAAATGCTCTGTAACACCTCTTCGAAATTGAAAAATTGATTTTGTATGCAAAAGTTATGACTGAAACCATGCAAATGATAACGTCTAAAATCTAGGCTCCAAAAACATTTCAAAATGGAAAATTCATGGAACCAAACCTATACCACTGCGTAGTTCTTGAAACTAGCCTTCCAACGACTACAAGAACTTCAAAATATTGGGAAAAAGTTATGCAAATTTGAAAAAAAATGTTGTAAAATGACCTCCTAATGGCTACTAGGTGGCGGCTCGACGGTGGTGGTGCCCGGACAACGCTCAGCTAGAGCTGGGGTGGAGCTGGAGTGGCATATTTCAAAGCCTTATGAGTTTTAGTTTAATTTTCAAAAAAAAAAAATCCCCCATCCACCTAGCTAGGCCCGACGAAATATGAAATATGATTTAATTGAAATTATAAGTCTAAGAATTTGATTTAAAATGGTGTACTTTCAAATAAATTAAAATTTCATTTAAAATTAAATGGTGGTATTAAATTTTATTACCTCATAGGGTCAGCCAAGGCCCACTTGGTGGGACTACCGACTGGAACTGACAGCCTGCAGCCCATTAGGGTTGGCACTGGCAAGCCATCCTGCCAGTGTGCGGACTAACAGACTGACCTATCAACATCTATAGGGTCACCAAGGGTCTGCAAACCCCTCAAGTGGGTTTTTAATTTTTTTAATTTTATTTATTTTAATAAATTTCCAACTTTTTTTGTTTTGTTTTTGTAGGTATTTTATTTAAAAAAACAAAAATTGACATATATAATTTTTTCTACAGACAAATAAAGACAAGATTTTTTATTTTTATTTTTTGTACATGGAAAATGGGCCTTTTACAAAAGAAAATGTATTTTTTCAACTTTTCCAAAATAGGTCAAATTTTATGTCAAAATTTGTCTCTCGGCCAACCTGAATCCAACCATGAGGTCTATTTTGTCTCAAGAGATCATCTATGAAATTTCCCCTACAAAACTCTCATATTCAAACTCAAACCAAGAAACCCTTTTTCACCCAAATTTGGAAAACTTTATATTTGCAATAAACCCAACAAATCTTGACAACCCAAAAGTCCAAATCTACAAACACCTACAACATGTGCTCGATATCTTGTAATTCCTCAAACCCTATATGCATGCCCATGGATTCAACTTTGCAAAAACATCAAAATAGGGTTATAACAAAAATTCTTCAACCATGAAAGCTCTGATACCACTTGTTAGGAAATATTGTAATTAACCCATAATCTTAATCCATTTCCTACCTAACCCTTGAGAGATAAACATGCATACAAGTAACCAAAATCCATAGATCAAATAGACAAACCACAAGATAACACAAGATATATCTTGGGAAAACCCTCAAGAGGGAAAAACCCAACCTCCAAAAGCATCCATACTCCATCATATTATTCAACAATAAATCAATACAAGAGTTACAATGAATACCTTTGAAGCATCAAGCCCTCCAATGCATTCTCATGTGTCCAAGCATGAATACACACATGCCATGTCATGCTTCACAAATGCACTCCTAAAGAAGACTAAATAATGGCAGCCAACCCACTTAGCCAACCTAAACCACTACACATGTGTTTTCTTTTATAGACACAAGCTCACACAAAATACAACTAGTGGTAAGGTAAAACCATGTACCACAAAACCATGTGAATACAAAACCACTAACCCTTATTTGATATTGGGTTCCAAGACATCACTTTATTTAATATTTCCCCAATATTAAGTTATTATCACATGTCTCCCACACAAATAATAATAATACAATGTTACAATACAACATCAAGTGGTCCCCAAATAATTACCTAGTGTGATTATCCACACCACCAAGGTGCATCACAACTAAATAATTATTTAATTAAAATATTATGATAAATCAATTTATGTAATGGTGTACAACAACATATCCCAATAGAAAACTTGGAAAAGTTTGATGCAAGGTCTAATGAAGGAATCTTCCTTGGATATTCTACCAAAAGAAAAACCTACCAGTGCTACAATAAAATATTAAGAAATATTATTAAGAGTGCAAGTGTCAAGGTTGATGAAGATTTTAGGAACTTAGTGGTGATAGATGGATATGAATCTGATGAACCTAAAAAAGAAAAGGCTAAGGAAAAGGAAATACAATTTGAAGAAGAGGAAGAAGCTCTAGAAAAGACTCCTAGAACCCCTAAGTATGTGTAGAGAAATCATTATGAAGAACAAATAATTGGAGATAAGAGAAAAGGTGTACTGACAAGAAGGAAATTTGTTGAAGAAGAGGTAAATTTGTGTCTATTTTATAAATTTGAACCTAAAATAGTTATTGGGGCATGCAAGGATGAGTATTGGATGAAACCTATGGAAGAAGAACTACTACAAATTGAGAAAAATCAGACTTGAGAACTTGTCCCAAGACCAACAAACAAAAACTTAATTGGATCCAAGTGGGTGTTCAGAAACAAATTGAATGAGAATGAAGAAGTGGTAAGGAACAAAGCAAGGCTTGTGTGTAAAGGCTATAGTTTAAGGAATATATTTTGAAGAGATATTTTCCCTAGTGGAAAGAATGGAGGCTATCGAGATTTTTTTATCTTTTATAGCACATAAGGATTTTAAAGTTTATCAGATGGATGTGAAGTCAACTTTCTTGAATGGAGAATTGGACAAATAAGTCTACATGAAACAACCAGAAGGATTTCAATTATCAAATAAACCTAATATGGTATGTGGATTGAAGAAGGCATTGTATGGTTTGAAGCAAGCTCCTAAAGATTGATATGCAAGGTTTGAAAAGTATTTGATACAACAAGGATTCAATAAAGCTATCGTAGATAGTAACCTTTACTTTAAGGTTGTAAAAGATCAATCTTAATTGTAGTTGTGTATGTTGATGACATAATTTTTGGAGGCAATGAAGCTATGTGCAAGAGGTTTGCAGAAGAGATGGAGAAAGAGTTTGAGATATCTATGTTTGGGGAGATGAATTTCTTCCTTGGGCTACAAATCAATCAAACAAACAGAAGTATATTCATTTCACAATCAAAGTATTTCAAAGAGATGTTGAAGAAGTTTGGAATGGAAGACTCCAAATCGGTATGTACTCCTATGGTTACTAGTTTCAAGATGAGCAAGAATGATGAATCCCCCAAGGTTGATCAGAGCAAGTGCAAATCATTAATTGGTGGACTACTATATCTAACTGCTACTAGACCAGATATCATGCATGTAGTTTTTCTTGTGGCTACATTTCAAGAAGATCCTAGAGAGTCACATGTTGCAATAGTAAAGAGGATATTTAAACACTTGAAGGGCACTCTGGATCATGGCTTGTGGTATCCAAAGGAAACTAATTTCACATTGAGTGCTTACATAGATGCAGATTGGGCTAGTTGTGTGGATGATAGAAAAGTACAAGTGGTGGTACATTATTTCTTGGATGTAGATTGGTGTCAAGGATAAGTAAGAAACAAGATTTAGTTTCTCTATCTACTATAGAGGCTGAGTACATTATAGCAACATCTTACTACACACATGTGTTGTGGATGAGGAAAAAATTGAAGGATATCAAAGTGGTGTATGATGATCCTATTTCTATCATTTGTGAAAATACCAGTGGAATAAAAATTTCAAAGAATCGAATAATTCATTCAAGGACAAAACATAATTCAATCAGATATCACTTTTTGAGAGAGATGGTTGTGGAGAATGAAGTGAAGCTTGAATATGTTCCTACAAAGGATCAAATTGTTGATATATTCACTAAGGCTCTTCCTAAGGATACTTTTGAGTATCTCCATAAGAATTTGGGGGTTATTTCCCCTCCTTTAAACTAGATGCATAAGTAGATGCATCAATTCAATGGATCTCAAGATTCATTCTTTTTCTAGACTGATGTTGATGGCTACCTCTCAAGGGGAGTAGGTAGTGGCATTATTGGTTGTTGCAATCAGAGGGAGTAAGTGTTGTATTAGTGCAGTGGTTGTTGATATAGTGTAGGTTGGTGTGTGCTTCTAAGGGGGAGTATTCAAAGTAGTAAAGGAAAGGTGTTGTAGAGTAGTTGTAAGCGAGTTGTTTGATGACAAAGGAATAGAATAAAACTGAACAAACATTATGTCATTTTCCATTGATGTCAAAGGGGGAGAGAGAATCATGTGAAAAATTAATGAACACGGTGGAGAGAGAATCATATGAAAAATAACAAGTAATAAGAGAGAGAGAGTCATGAGAAGTGATGCATAAAGGATAAGTTATTTAGGGGGAGTAAAGAGAAAAGGAAACAGGTATGTTCAAAGTTGTTTTGTCTTTGATGCTTTTTCACATCATGTGTTTCCATCAATGAAAAATGGGGAGATTGTTGCAAGTATGAGAAATTCATGTTTTCATTGATGTCAACAAGCATGTGTTGTCATTTTATGTCTATTGGTGAATAATATTGTTGCAATAGTATGAGCAGTTTTCAATTGTGTTATGGAAGTGTTGAAAATGAATAGTTGGTGTTGTTCATGCTTTGATTAGTTGCATTATATTTTCATTAGTTAAGTCACTAGTGTTAACCTCTGATGTTTCTTTGATAATATTTTTTCTATGGTTGTGGAAGTGTTGAAGGTGATGAGGATGTGTCTTTGGTGCTTGGTTTTCAAGTGCTTTTGAGAAAATTTGATCAAAAGAGGAAACAATGTGTTGCAGTGTTGTTTTGCATTACAGAGAGATTTTTTGGTTTCGTTCCTCATTTCTTCTAGGCCGAGGATATGTTTTTGTGGTTTAGATATGTTGATCATAGGTGTTTAGAAATTTTGTATCTATAATTTGGGCTTCTGGATCGATGTGGAGAGAGAGATATGTTCAACAATGTGTGAACTGAGTTTGTAGTGTCGTTTATAGTGGTTTCTAGGAGATATGAATTTGCTCCACATTTCTCCATGAGTTGATGTTTGGTCTTGCATATTTGGGAAGATGTTCATATTTATTATATCTTTCATAACTCAAGAGTGTTCATGATTTGGTGCAATATAGAGTGAGTCATATGTCAGTGTTTATGGAAGGTAAACTGGGTGTTCAAGATGAATGTGTTTTACTAATGCAAGTTGGTGCAAAGAATTTTCTAGATACCAAGTGGTTTTTGGATTGTTCCATATTGTCTAGAAGCATGGTGTGTGGTTCACAAGTTGTCCTTGAGTTTTAGGGAGCATGTACTTAATTGATTAATGGTGTTTACATGGGTAACGGTTGACCTCGATGTTTACACTACATGCGAAGGCATTTAAGTATTAATGAAGGTGTAGCATGGAATGTGAGAGTTAGTTTGGTTCTGAGCTATGTTGTCTTGTGGTCCAATTTTATTCTTATCCACCACAAGAATGTTTAGTGGTGACCTATAGTTGAATTTATAAGTGTGAGGTGTGTGTGGCCAACTTGAAGATGTTTTTCAAGTCGTGGATGATATAAGTATGAGTTAAGTTATTGAATGAGGATAAGATAGATGAAATATAGATGTGTTTGATGTGAATGATGCGAAGTGCAGTGTTGTAGAGTGTGAAATTGAGTAGAGCATTACAAACATTCAAGTGTTGGATTATTGGATGCAGTGAGCAGAAGATGTCTGCAATCATTCAAATAGACTGCGAAGGTGTTGGAGCTATTGTGGTGGATTCTCTATTGCATTGAGATCATGTTCTCTATGTAACATTTCTTCTCTATCTTATTTTTCTATTTCTAGTAGTGACTTGTGGTTGTGAGCCTTTCTGGATAGTGTATCCTATTTTGGCAATGAGCCTTTGTAATCGGTTTTGAAATTACTTATATTGTGATATAATCCTCACCGTGGTTTTTCCCTCAAGTTTTCCACATAAATATATTGTTCTCTTGTGTTTGGTGTTGAGTTATTTAAGTTTCAATTATTTTATTTTCGTGTTAATTCACCATAACATACTTAAGGGTTTAATGACTGCATGTGGATCTGAATGTTAACAAGCGATGTGAAGTTCTCGGTTACAAGTGATTCACCCCCCCTCTCAGTTGTCTTATGAATTTCAACATAAATGAACTTTTTGCATGATCTAGAAAGGTTCTATACAACCTCTTAACCACTCTATTATATTACATTGTATATGGTGTTTTCCTTTGCTTCATAATCCTAGTGGCTTACAATTTTTTTTTGTTGGATCCCAAACATGCTGCTCCACGTCATAAAAGAAAATATCAATCACAAGGATATAGTTTTCATCATGAAAGTGAAATAATATCATCAAAAAACATGAAGGTTTAAATGTCAACTCCATGAGAGTGGATTATCTATCTTAGGCTTTGAGCTCAACTTAAACTTAGGAAGATTTTCCTAGGGGTATACCTTAATAGGTATTTAAATCAAACAAAATAGAAAACCAAAAATAAATACAACCAAACCCAATTAAATACTTGACCCCAAATATTATCACTAGGTTAAGGAAGATCAATTTAATAAAATCCCTATATAACTGATACAATTGTGCAAACATAACCCAAATAAATAGATTCATTAAATCTCACTTAATATGTTTCCTTGGCTATATCTATTATCATGGATGAACAAGAAGGACTAATTTATTCCTAAAGTAATGTTTTTTTGATTTAATGTGATATTGGTGTATGGTTCTAGACCAGTGCCTATCTATTGGGTAGCAAGGTCACAACACATTAATAGGAATACAAACATGAATCAAAGAATCAAAAGCTTTGTATTTGTATACAAAAATGATCATGAAATTTATAGTAGAACATACTTATTAATCCATAATATAATTATGTATATTCATGTGTAATATGAAAGAGATTATTAAAATATTGCAATAGTTTCAAAAAAACGTTACATTAATTTCATCTAGATACACTCATGCCCACAAATATCGAAAAGGAAAATCCATATATGATATTGAGAATTTTTTTGAATACAAAACCATTTCCATGGAGACATTCTATAATAAAATCATTTGAAATATTAGTCTTCTTTGATTATAAAGGCTTGTAGCCATCAAAATGAGCTAGACTAGCATCAATGTATTCCTTGCAATTTTTTGGTGACCTACAAACATTGGAATAACCTTCACCAAATGAACCTCTCCTCAATGTGATATAAATTCTTACCATGATAACACTAGATCTAAAACCTAATCTACAACAATGAAGCACACAAAAGATCCACAACTAGGAAACAATTCTGACAAAAAATGGGAATCACATATTGAACATTAAATTTGGGCAAGTGGGGGAGTCACAACATTCATGGTGGGTAGTTGGGAGAGATGCCTCATTCATTACAAGTAGGTGGCAATAAGAAAAATATCACATATGTTTGGCGCCAAAGACCCATTTGAAATTTCCTTTAAAATAATGCAAGATCCCCTTATCACAAGCCTTAGCTAGAATGTTAGTGTAAAAGATTCCTTTTTTACACTCACTTAAGCTTACTTAGTATGTTTTTATCTAGTTTCATTTATTTATTTAAGTAATTGTTTTATTAGTTATTTACTTTATTTGCTATAGATTTGGATAAGCTTTCCTTCTTAGATAAGCTTTCTTAGATAAGATTCCCTTCTTAGATAAGCTTTCTTAGATAAGATTCCCTTCTTAGATAAGTTTTCCTCCTTTATTGCATAGGATAACTCTAGTTGAACTCCATGCTTTATGTGAGTTGGTTAGCTCATGCATTTCCTTGCTCTATATAAATCAATGGCTCTTTGTATATTGTCATGTACTCTCATTTGCTATATAGAATAAAGTTTATTCTAGCATATTGTTTTTCTTTCATTCTTTCCTAATCTTTCATTGTGTCTTGGGTTTATTTGACATTAAATCTTACATGGTATCAAATCCTTCATGATTGATAGGATTTCTTTTTATAAATATTGAGTGCAAATCTATTTTTTTGGTAGAAAGAGGGTATTCTCTTCTCTTGCATCCTTAGATGATCTATAGAATCAAAAAATTAAAAAAAAACCAAAATTTGGGGGTTTAATACCTTCTTTTTCAGTTGTGTGTGTGTTGCATGTATGTTTTTTAGCCTCTTGGATCAAATCTAGACTCACCATCATGTTCAAAGCAGCTGAGAAAGTCAAAGAAAACTCTCATTTTACCAATTTAACATCTTTTTTAGATGCATGTGTTTTGCATGTATATTTTGTAGCCTCCTAGATCAAATTGAGACTCACCATCATGTTCAAAGTAGTCAAAAAAATCAAAGCAACCTCTTGTTTTTCTAAAACCAGACATCAAAGGCCAAAATGATTGAGGTAAAAATCAAGAATCTTCTATGAGCATCTTAGCATGCTACTCAAAATCAAGACATTTTGAAGAAAAATGGATTGCACCATTACATTCAAAAGGCCCAAAAACTCCTTTTTTATATAAAGTTTTTCGATTTTTGACAACTTTGACCCCAATTGATTTTTTTCATCAGATGACATCACCATGATGTCAAGCCTAACTAAGTAGCTTTTTCAGAGGCCATACCTTTTCACCAGAATGTCAGATTTCCATGTTTGAATAGGCATTGGAAATCTGGTTTGGAGTACTTTGTTGGGGTGGATAATTTTTTTTATAGACTCTACTATATTTACTACCTACTTTTTCTACTCAAAGCGAGATATTCCTCTTTTCTAATCATCGAGCCATAACTTGTGCCCATGAGCTTTGTTTTTTGAGTTCCAATAGGTGTTTGAAAGGTATCACAGTTCTCTACATAGTAATTCATGTATATTTTCTAGATTTTGTACTGAAATTAAAAAATTCAAACATCTATATTTTTGTACTTTAGCTTATAATTTGGTATAACTGTAAAATTTGGTGATCTTTGTATAAGAGGGATACATTTTGTGTCTTGAACTATACTCTAGCAATAATCATTGCATTGTAAATGCACTACTTATGAAGTGCCAATTTTTTCAACATGATTTTTTGTGAAGGAAACTATGGAACAAGATGTGAGCATCCATCTTTGCATGCCCATCCTTTTTAGCATGATTTTTTTTACATTCTCCCATTGATTTTTGCATGCCTTATTTTTTCCCTTTTTTAATTTTTTTGGTTCTTGTTAGTGAAAATCAAGCATTGCATGATAAAGTTCCAAAATCAAGGGAAATTTCAAAGGGTATATTAATTTTTATCCACTTTATAGAACATCTTTGCAAAGAAAAATATCCATGTATTCAGATGATTAACTTCTATATCCAGAGACCAAGTACATGTAAGTTCAAATGGTTCTAGTTGAGAAGTGCATAATATGTACCAATTTGTAATTTTGAGTTTTCAAGAGTATCCCAGTGATACTCATTCAGTGGTTTTTTTGACTCTAATCTTAATCTTGTTGTAGTGTGGTATTTATTAGCAACTCTTCATTGGGAGTTGTAGCTTATATTTTTTTAGTTTGGAATAATTGATTAGGAGTTTTCTTCTATTTGTAATTGGCTATGTGATCAAGCCTTCTTGTTGGGACCCATCTTTGTAGCTTATGTAGGATTTTCTCCTAATTTGCACTTAAAGGAGGTGTTATTGTAAATTATTATTTTTTAACACTCAATTAAGTTTACTTAGTATATTTTCACTCTAGTTGTATTTATTTATTTAAGTAATTTTATTATATATTTACTTTATTTGCTCTATATTTAGATAAGCTTTCTTGTTTTATTGGATAAGCTTTCCTTCTTAGATAATTTTTCCTTCTTTATTGCATAGGCTATCTCCAATTGAACTTCATGCTTTATGTGAGACCCTAGATTACCTCATACATTTCCTTTCTCTATATAAATCAATGGATTTTTGTATATTTATCACATACTCTCATTTGCTATATAAAATATAATTTATTCTAGCTTATTGTTTTTCTTTTATTATTTCCTAATATTTCATTGTATCCTAGGTTTATTTAATAGTTGTTAGTGTAAAAGGTTCTTTTCTTACACTCACATAAGCTTAATTAGTTTGTTTTTATCTAGTTATACTTATTTATTTAAGTAATTAGTTTATTAGTTATTTACTTTATTTACTATAGATTTGGATAATATTTCTTAGATAAGCTTTCCTTCTTAGCTAAGATTTCCTACTTTATTGGATAAACTTTCTCAGATAATATTTCTTGATTTATCAAGGATAATATTTCTTAGATAAGCTCTCCTTCTTAAATAATTTTTCCTACTTTATTGGATAAGCTTTCTTAGATAAGCTTTCCTTTTTAGATAAGATTTCGTTCTTTATTACATAGGCTAACTCCAATTTAACTCATCCTTTATGTGAGATACTAGATTAGCTCATGCATTTCCTTGCTCTATATAAATAAATGACTCTTTGTATATTGTCATGTACTCTCATTTTCTATATAGAATATAATTTATTCTAGCATAGTGCTTTTCTTTCATGCTTTCCAAGTCTTTCATTGTATCTTGGATCTATTTAATAGTAAATCTTAAATAGAAATCTAAACAACATTGGAACCTTGGGGATGTTCTAAAATAACCACAAACACCCAACACACAAAACATAGATAATTAATTGTCTCAAATCATTTATAACTTGGGCTAACAAAGGCTAAAATAAGGGACTCAAGTGAAAAATAATAGGATGAGTTAGAATCCCAACAATGTCTTTGGTTGGGAACGAACCCCTCTTGTAGGAATTGTGAGAATCTATAATCTCAAGGAAAACCAAAATTTATTAAAAATAATGGATTAGGACCAACTTATGATGAACATTATAGGAATATATATATTGAAAAAACTTCACAACCATTTAGCATGACAATATAGAGACACTAAAATATGGGTTTGATACAAAATTTTAACACAATGTAGGCCAACCCTATAGAGGATTGATGGAATCAATTTCCTCTATAAAACACCATCCTATTGAAGAAATCTATTTCCTTCAACCTAAATATTTACCCTTCATTTCACTGCAACAAATGCAACTTTCTTCTCATGCACACATTTATGATTACCTTTAAGATAGTGAATACCAACTCCACTATGAATCTTGCCATTGCATGGAAACCACACATAATATGCCTCCACATTGCTTTATATTGCATCATAGGTTGCAACTTGAAAACTAAGTCAGACCCAAAAGAAACTATGGTATTTTTTATACTTGTTGACCTCCTCATATGAATTAAGGAAAAAAGAGAATTCCTCCAAATGACATTTTAATAAAAATATGATTCATCTTGTTGAACTACAAAGGGAAACTCATCCTCTAATAGCTCTAACTAAAAAAATTGAATCTTAGACATATATGAAATACGAGTAGTAATTTGATTATAAACCTATAGAATCTATTATTGCTTAGCATCATCATAAATTGTATGTTGCCCAAGTGAAACCCTAAAATTGAGGCACACCATAATAAGCACTACAAGAGGTTGCATCTTCATCATGAAGAAATTATTTTTATTCACTTACACTCACCTCAAAGACAATAGGAAATTGGCAGACCTCACTATCACTTATGTTGATGCAATATACGCTAGCACAATTATTTATATCATGAGACACCTCTAGTGAAGAGATATACTATTCAAATTATCTCTCTAGTTCAATATTTTCTTGGTAACCTTCTGTGGAAAATGTTTTTCACAAATCATACCCATGACATATTTCTCCTTCCACCTCAATTTATGTAACATCATCTTCATATAAATTTGTTGAAGTGCATTGTGCATGAGGAAGACAACATGTTGCACGCTAAAAAACTAAGTTCTCATATGAATCCATATGATCACCCACTTCACATTATTCAAGCACAATCTATTCATATTTAAAGCCATCAATTATACTAACACTTTTGATGATATTTTCATCACCATATACAAATCTACCTATGTATCCTCATGCAACCAATCAATAATAACCTCAAAATCAAAAAAGAGATAAAGGAAGGTAATAGACCAAACAAGAAGACATATTCTTATTCACCATTTGTACCACCAAAATTTTCATGTATTGTATAAAAAACTACTTAATTTTATTCATCTACTAAATCCTTTTCATGTACATCTTCATTTCCCACACCACTACAACAAATAGTCGGGTCATATTCTCACTCTTAGACTAGATGTCATCATTAAATTCTTCATTGTCATCATCCATGGATGACTAATCTAGATGATTTTTAGTGCACCCACTATCACCTTCATTTGTATTGTCATCATACAATACATGAACACCTTCCTCTACCTACCTACAAACACAATCATCACTTGATATTGTGTTGGATTCTAATGAAACATATATGCCATCACTATCTATAATATTGTGTTTATCATGAACAATTTTACCCAAAAATAATGATTTTAAAATCATATACCTTCTCAAATCATCAATGAAAGAAATGAATTTATATTATTTCTACATGTTTACCAAACTAAATTCTTCTTTTATTGAATCAAAATATAGAGTAACATCATAAGCTCCAAGAAACATATCAATACAAGTAGGTGTATTAGGTCTAAATTTATTTGAGTTCTTGTAAAGAGGAAAAAAAAAAAACTATGGATGAATTATATGCTTGACTCTCCCTCTTGGCACATAACTCTTTCTAAATATTTGATAAGAGTAGTAGGGTCTAAATGAAAAGTGAATTCCTCTTCAAATGAAAACATAAGCTAATTACATAAATCAAAATAATGCTTTAGGAAAGCATCATAAAAATTATTTTCCTTTCCATGTAGTGACCTAAAAAAAACCTCATCCACATGTATTCATGTTCAAACTAATAATTTCTAATGAAATTTGAAAATACTCTAACATGTGCATCCTTCTCTTGATGATCATACCGATCAAACCTTTGAATCAAACTATATATTTAAACCCTCTTTGTTTTTCTTTCATAGTCAACCCAAGAAAGGCCAAGCTACTTGTAAATGTGATCAATGGGACAACAAGGGATCATTATACCTTTTTTCTATATTAGCAGAGTATCTCTTTGATTGTAGGGTCTTAATTCTTTCTTGAAATGAATTTTCAATCTCATTAAGTTCATATATCCTTTACTTGTTTTCAAGTATGGATGCTTGTGGGTTTGAATGCAATTTTTTATTTTGTGCTAGACTTTATAAATATCATGGATGTTCATCATAATATTCCTAGAAATTTTCTCTATCATAGCATCTAGGATTTTAATTATTTGATATATTTGATGAAATGAATCAACTACAACCATTCATGGTTGGTTGCAACTATTTATGTAGGATATAAAAGGGAGGAGAAATAGTTTATTTATTTACGAAGAAAAAAATAATTCTTTGAGTTGAAAGAAAGTGTGGTACCCTATCC
Organism: Sequoia sempervirens; assembly: GCA_007258455.2. Taxonomy (NCBI): domain Eukaryota; kingdom Viridiplantae; phylum Streptophyta; class Pinopsida; order Cupressales; family Cupressaceae; genus Sequoia; species Sequoia sempervirens. The sequence continues at coordinate 68,614,873 of VDFB02000003.1, read as the reverse complement.
TTAGTTATAGTCACTTTGATTAGTGTTCATGAAACATGGACAACAATAGTGAAAACTTTATTCTTTGACAGTAGTGTCACTACCTCATAAAATTGAGGAAATCCTTGAAGTATCATAGACCTACAAGGCATAATTCTAATTCTATTTTATAGTCACCACAAGGATTTTCAATGTCTTCTCAACCCAAAAAAGCTTTTCACGCATAGTGCCATTACATTGGTGTAAGTTGATGAGATGCCAAAATTACCCAAACGTAATGAATGAATACAATTTTTTTACTATAGAGGTGCTCAAAATATTTTTAATTATCTAAGACCCAAAAATAACTATCATATCCATAGAAACAACACCATTTTTCTGGGTCCCAAAACCACTATTTCACTTCCTAGATTGAAATATCACTCACAAGTTTAGGTTTTTTTTCATGCAAGTGAAATCAACTCATCAGCAAAAATGGAGAGATAAAGACCAAATTTATAAGGATGGATTATCTCTCCTATGCTTTGAGCTTAGCTTAGAATTAGGAGGGTGTATTGGAAAAATATGTCTCAACCTTGCAATTATATATAATTTATTGATAGGATGTATGTTGGTATGGGGCGACTAATCATGCAAATACTATACACTTGTAACAAGATGTGGGATTCGGGGGAACACCCTAAAAAGAAAGATTTCACTGACATGTCAATATTTTTTCCCCCGACACATCAAGGTTTTTTTTCGATGACACATCAAGGATTTTTACTGCTGACATGTCAAGGTTTTTTCATTAACACGTCAAATGAAAAAAGACCTTGTAAAACCCTAATTCTAGAAGGTTCCAAAAATCTTGTTATAAGCGGGTGGGATATATGTAGACGGTGGTGTATTCTGAGAGTATCGTCGGGTTGCCTCTTGATCTCTAGTGGTGATACTCCTATGAAAAGCTTGCTCTACAAGTATATTGTAATCTTTTGATTTCTAAATAATATATTGGGCATCTTTTCGAGTGTGGGTTTTTTCTCCCGAAAGGGTTTTCCCCACGTAAATCATTGTGTTGTGGTATGCATGATATTTGTGTTTATTTCTATTTAAGTTTTTGTACTGTTAAAGATCTGTAAAATTTTTTCTTTATTCTCCTCTCAAATTTAGTGTAGGAAGTTGTTTCGCTACCTTAGCTTCCTTACAAGTGGTATCAGAGCTTGATCACCTTTAGTTTTAGTTGTGGGTTGTTGGTTTTTTTGAACTAATCCAGATTTGAGTGGGAGCTTGTGTAGAAGACACTTTGTGATCTTGTAGCAATAATTTTTAGATGGCAAGTTCATCAGGGAGAATAGAGGTTGAGAAATTTTTTTGAAATAGTTTTTTAGATGTGGAAGCTAAAGATGGAGGATCTGTTGATAGATCGAGATCTATGGGATGTTGTTGATGAGAAATTTTCAAGGGCTATAGATCCTACTCAAGCTACTTAATATCATGTTATGGACTATAAATCCAAGGGTCTAATTATATTATGCTTGGAAGACTTTGTTTTAATTAATTTCCATGAAGAGACCTCTGCACAAAAACTATGTAAGAAGCTTGGTGAGATGTATTGGGACAAATATTTAGTGAATAATATTTTCTTGAGGAAGAAGTTTTCCTTGAGAATGGAAGAGGGTGGATGAATCACAAACCACCTAGAAGAATTCAATATGTTGGTGGATCAATTGCAATCAGTTGGTGTCAAAATGGATGAGGAGAAATTTCAAAACTTGCTTTGTTCTTTGCCTAATTCATGGGATTCTCTTGTTATGGCTATTGGGAGTACTATTATATTGAAGACTAAAGATGTGGTGGGTTCTTTTCTTTCTAAAGAGATAAGGAGGAAGGTATCCATCACTGCCAAGGAGGCTCTAAATGTTCATGGAAGACCTAAGGAAAAAGGCAAGAACAATGAGAAGCATGACAAATCCAAGTCCAAGGGGAGATCTAAATCTCTTAGAAAGTCCAAAGTCATTTGTTGGAACTATGGTAAGCCTGGACATGTTTGTAAGGAATGCAAAGAAGAAAATAAGAAGAAAAAGAAGAAATTTGATTTTGATTTTGAGTCTGAGAAGGAAGATGGTGACACATTCATTACAACTTTGGCAACTCGTGTAGGTAATGATGCATGGTTAATTGACTCAGGTGCATCTTTTCATATAACCTTTAATAGACATTGGTTTTGTGAATATGAATAATTTAATGGAGGTAAGGTGTACTTGGGTGATGATTCTCATTTAGACATTGTTGGTCGTAGTAAAGTTGAAATTAGGTTTCCTGATGGTAGAATAAAAAGGATTAATGGTGTGTTGCATATCCCTGGATTGGCATGAAATTTGTTATCTGTGAGAAAACTAGTAGATGCAGGTGTGCAAGTAGTATTTTATAATGTAGGATGCAAGATGGCTAGAAGTGCTACGGTGACTACAAGGGGTGTCATATATGGGACATTGTATAAGCTTGATGCATGCACTGTTGAGTGCAATAGTACTTGTGTGAAAAGAAAGTATGTACAAGAAGTGGGGGTGTTAGCTCTCAAAAACGTAGGTTTGAACCACGAAAGGTTGCCAATCTTTCACAATGTTTTAGGGTAACAGAACAAGGTTTGAAATAATTAAACCTTCTACTCTCCAAGTGCTGCTAGACCTAGGTGGGTGTACCTATAACAAATGGAGCAGACTTGACTATTGATCTTCTCTTCATGCCATGATTTGTCCACGATGGCAGATTGAAATTGACAAAATAAAAAAAAATTGGTATATATTGTATACTAAAATGAAGACTAAACCCTAATATGCTCGGTTAATAGATGTAAAAAGTATGAATGAAACTAAATGATGGAAACGGTGAGACTAGTGCCTTATATAGTATACGGAGTCAAATAAAATCTTAAACAACTGACTTCTTTCTGGAGGACATTCAAATTGTTTGGCATATTTTGTTTATAACTAGTATAAACATGCAAGATTGTAATTATTAAGTTCTTCTTACTGATCTAAATGAAATTCCCTGAGTACTGTGATTAATTAAAAGGATTTAATCCTTCCTTGAAAGAACCTATCAACCAATCACACAAATATGGCAAATGCATACTGATAAACCAAACATAAACATGTTATGTTAATTAAATAACCAGGCAACATCAATCTTAGAGACAACTTAAACAATTCTTTCAATAAGCACAACCCAACAATTGACACCAGAATATGCCAGCAAATCAGATGATTTTCATTGATATCTCCATGGCTTCAAAACATACATCAGAGTCTCAGCCCTGTGAAACATGGTGTTCCGCCGTATTTTTCTATTCTCTATACTATTCTACCTATCGCCCGCACATTGTTTAAAAAATGGATATTTATACATTGAGAATACGAAAGGACGCATCCTTTCAGAAATAGGAAAAACAAATTACAAAACAAAAGATAGAGAATAATTAGGCTCTATTAAGCCACAAGTGATTCTTAGCGAGGTGGTCCAAATAATCCTGGCGCTCATATGTTTTTGCATCTCCAACAGCATTCTGGATCGTGATTTCCATCTTGACCATCTCCTCATTTTGCTTGCTCACTTCCTCCAATGTTGTATCCTCTGCAAAAGCTATCTTCATGATTTCATTTAACATTGACTCACATTCATTTTTCCACCTAGTGGCTTCTTTCAAATTCCCATTGTCATCAGAAAATGTGATCACAGTCTTCTTAGCAACTTCTAACAACCCCTGTTCATCACCTTGCAATTCATCATAGAAGTTTTGATGGCGATTGATAATATGATTTGCAGCTTCAAGTGTAGTACTGCTAGCTTCATCACTTTGGGCCAACTCATGAAACTTCTCCATGATTCGTCCATCCATCCTCGTGTGCTCCTTCAATGAAGAAAAAGTATGAGAGTATTTTCCCCACAATTTATTCAACCAAGATGTCAAATGATCCTACCTCTTCTTGACAATCGTTGCAATTGCATCATGATTTCCCTGAGAATAAGCACTTGATCCTACCCAGTGATCTTTTTCCTGGGAGCTTTCTCCTTGAGTGATCATTTTGGTTGTCCCCATTGAAACACCAACTAGGTCTTTGAGTCTATCATTTTCTCTCAGCAATTTTTCATTATTTGCTTTATACATTTCTCTTTCTTTTATCAATAACTGAATTTGTGCTTTATTCAACTTTGCAATATTTACCCCAATATCTGCAGTAGCTACAGGATCATCTTTTCCAACTTTTAGAGTCATAACATGGAAAAATGCCTTCTTTGTATCAATTACCATTGATTTCCTGTGGGGTGGGTACAAAGCCCATATCATCAATGATCCCTCATCAGTATTATACTTGGATCCTGCATATACTTTTGTTACCTTTTCCTTGTCAAGCTTATGTGTATCATTACTGCCCTTCAAGAAACTATCAAAGACCAATGCAAAGTTCAAATCAAGGCCAGGAAAGATCATGACACCAACACTCTACAACATTTTCCTCCCCACTTCAGGAGTCATATTTGTCATTTCATCATCCACACATTTTCTCAATTGAGCCAGCAATTGTTCCTCATTTCCTAAAGTAACATCATCAACATTCTCTCTTATTTCCTTCCCCTTCTGCTTGTACAAGAATGCCTTGAACTCTGGGGAATGTATAAACTCATCATCAGAGACAAATTATTTGTATTCCATGTGCCTTGCATCAACATCACCACTTTCAATACTTTGTTCTCTAACTAGGCAGACATACTGCTGAGTCCTCATCCTAGATACCTTTTCTATTTTCCCCTATGGCGCACTAACTCTTGGTGTTTCCTCATCTCCAGAAGACAATAGCTCAATATTCTGTAACCCCTGGTTATATCTTTCAACTACCATTTCTGCTTCATCTTCATCCATATTCCTAATCATATCATCAAAAGGACAGGGTACATGCTAATACCCTCCAAAGTTAATCCTTTCTTTGGTTGAATTGATATATCCTTCAGGGTCAAAGTTTTTCCTGGGTGGTCCTCTTTTCATATTATAATGCAACAATTTATCAAAGATTCAATTATATCCCTCCTTAGCCAACACAGTGAAATCACCAAAACACAAAGTACTAGGCATAAAAGCCTACTTCCCAAAAGAGCTGAAATGCATCACACTGCAGTAATCCATCTGTCTAACAATTTCCAAATATGCAACCCTATTTGGAATTGTCCTTGGCAGAATGAGAGGAGCATCTTCAAATCCATATACTCTGATTATTGTAGCTCCCTCCAAACAATACTAGTCTCCCCAATTATGATCAATTGGCCCATTGAAGTCTTTCGGACAAAGGAATCTTTTGATCTCATCAGTCAATGAATAATTACAAGGATAATGATATTATTTATACAATGTTTGTACAAAATGCTCTTCAAAATGAATGAAAATAGAACCAACAAACCTGTTGTCCCAAATAGCAGTCCACATCTGAACAAGCAATGCTTCACTCTCCTTACCAATTTGAGAAACTCTCATTTTTGGAGGCCGTACTCCCAACTCTTGTCCAAAATACAGCACCAAGTGCATCAACAATGAATAGTTTCTGAGATGGAAAATAGAAGCTCCACCCTTTATAGCCACCAATCCTGAATCAAGATCCTTAGAAATATATGAAGCATAGTCAAATGGCCTGGAGTTATGATATTGGATATCTACTGTGATAATCATTGGCACCATTGACATGAATTCCAGGGCATCCATCCCCTACACCTGACACACTGAGAAATATGTGTACTTCATATAAGGTTCAAACAAATCTACATGATAAGGAGGCCCCTCACTATCTTCCAGAGGTTCTGGTTTGTTACCCTGTTTAACCCTGTGAATTGGTAACCTCCAACCCTTGTAAATTGTATCCATTATTGAAAATTCCTTCTGCAACTCCTCACAATTGATTTCCTCATTGCAAAATCCTTCCAATTTGAAAACCTCACCTATTGCTTCTTTTGACACATGTATCTGTGGTTTTCCAGAAGGATCACATATAGTTTTATGTTTTGGATCATAATGATCAGCAAGCAATTTTACCAATTCTACATTTATGAATACATTAGGGCACACCAATTTCCCTACATTCAACTTCCATGGATTACAGACTGGCTCAAAACGGTTTCTCCTATGGTAGTGGAAATTGAAAAGCTCATACCCTCTTATAGTGGTCCAGACATCACCTATGAACTTGCATTTATCATCTAATTTATCAATTTCTACCCTAAGTTGTGTGGACCTTCTAGATTTAGGCCCCGAGCCAGGTAGTTGATCAATAAGGTCTTGGTTCAACCTCCTTTCAATGCCTTCATGCTCTGTATCAGTCTTTTGTTTCTTTCCCTTCGACTGACTACTCTCACCCAGCTTTCTACCCTTAGCCCTTCTAGAACCAGAAGACTCCATTTTCAAGCTTACAGAATCAAAATGTGAAAAATAAAGAAGCAATTACTTACAGTACTCTGCTCGAGCTCCTCAGACTGAAAAATGTCTCGGTTCTCTATTCAGCATGCCAATTCTTTTGCAATCAATTCGGTAATGAAGAATTGATTAAAACTTCACTGTTATATCCCATCGCTCCATTAATGAAACACGAATGAAGGCTCATTTGAAATTGGCACTGTCCCATCAAATGTCCCGTCGGTGAGATATTTTCAAATATGGAGTGAAGTCCTTTTGCAATGTTTCCTTAACCTTTCGCCAAGACACTCTATGGTCTTACCGACACCTGGAATCAACTTGATGACTACTGCTTCTATTTTTCATGTCGCTGTGACAATTCCAAGTCGAGGAGATGTCTCATAGAGATCTTTGTATCTTACCGATATGTACTCTTCAATGTATTCTCCAGTCGCTATGACATGATCACCCCTTTCGTTGATGAAAATAATCCTACCGATGAAATAAATTCCATCGGCAAGACTCTCAGAATCGGAAAGACTCATATCGACACCAAATGTCTGGCTGAATCCACTCCTAGATTACTCCATTCGGCAAGACTCACCCTGAAATATTCTGTCGGTATATCTTTCAAACCTCGGTGAAGGTCATACCGAAGACTTCTTCTCCTAACGATGCGCATCTCTATCGGCATAACTTTTGAATCGTCAAGACTCTAAAACTTCTCACCGATAGCTTTTGAATACCCTTGAACTTGGTTTGGCCAAACAATAGCCACTTCACTAAGACCTTCCCCAATGCACATAAGTCTTACCGAGACATTTGTTTGCAAGCCAGTCGGTAAGACAAAATGATTTCGTTATGAGTTCATGCCGATACCAATCAGTCTGGCCAAAACAACCCCTTTGTGTATTAGTCGATATGACATATTGTATTTTCCATGACATTACATCGATGCCCCAACATATGCCGATATATTTTTTATATATGCTTGTCGGCAAGAAAAAATACTTCGCCAAGACATTCTCCCGAATACCTTTAGCTTGACCGATATACTTCCACATGCGCCGGTCAGCGAAACACAATTTATTCACTATAACTTCACTCCAACAATGATTCCCTTTGCCGAAATGACTCCTTTTGTCGCCGAAACAAGAAAATTATCCTGCTGATAGTCTGCAACAAACATACATTAGTGAAAATTCAGGTCGGGAATACTTTTACTATATCTTGTTGATTCGGGTCTTTTAATGAAATATGAAGGACTAGATGGATTCAAATGGGTCACATGATAGAAAACAAGCAAGACAATACAAATAGGGAATTTTATGCTTATGATGAGGACTCAATGCTGGAAACTCTCAGATGCAATAGACTGTAAAAATTTCAAAATTTTAGAGTTCTAACAGGGGGTTTCATCTTCAATAGATTGTCATGGCTTTTGGGTACCTAAGGGTCCTCTTTCTTTTGAGACAAATTTACCTACAAATAAAACTATGTTATGGCACAAACGACTTGGCCACATTGGAGAAAAGGGTATAAGGACCTTGAAAAATAAAAACCTTGTTGAAGGTTTGTCTAATTGTAATCTTGAATTTTATTTTTGTGAGCATTGAATTTATGGAAAACAAAACCATGTTTTGTTTTACTCAAGTTCTCATAAATCTTGTGGTGTGTTGGATCTTATTCATTATGATGTATTTGGTCCTGTAGATGTTCCTTCAATTGGTAAATCCACATATTATGTTTCATTTATTGATGATTATAGTAGGACATGGGTATGTTTTGTAAAGAGTAAATATGAATCTTTTAGTTGATTTAAAGAATTTAAAGCAATGGTTGAGTTATATACTAGAAAGAAAATAAAATGTTTAAGGACTAATAATGGTGGTGAATTTTTCTCTAATGATTTTGATAGATACTGTAAAGATTGAGGTATTCATAGATAGAAGATAACTTTGTACTCTCCACAATAGAATGGAGTTGCAAAAAGAATGAAGACATTGATGGAGAAGGTTGGGAGTATGTTGAGTGGTGATGGCCTAGAACAAAGGTTTTGGGCTGAAGTTGTTGCCACTTCCTGTTACCTGATTAACAGGTCTCATACATCATCTCTTGTTGATAAGACACCTATAGTGGCATGGTCGAGTTGCAATCCTTGTTTAATACATCTTAAAGTTTTTGGTTGCGAGGCATTGCACATGTTCCAAATGAGAAGCAAAAAAAGTTGGAAAACAAGGCTGTGAAATGTATCTTCGTCAAATATAGTTATGGTGTGAAAGAATACAATCTTTGGGATCCTATCACACAAAAGGTAATACAGTAGAGGTGTTATTTTTAGAGAAACTAATCCTTCTTTTGTTACATTGCAGCTAGAACAAAGTAAATAGGAAGATGTGATTCAATTTCTTTCTACACCTAAGAAAGTTGAATCAAGCCCCAAGGATAGATAAGAAGTTGAGGAGATCCCATCTAGCTCTGGGTCTTCAAAAGAAGAGGAAGAACCTCCAACTTAGTTTGTTCATAGGTCTACAAGGCATACACAGCCACTTGAAAGGCATTCACCTAATGATTGGAGATGTATTTTTGCTTTGAATACTAATATGGATGAATCCAGATCTATAGAAGAAGCACTAGGTATGAATGATGCAGAATCCTAGAAGATTGCTATAAATGAGGAAATGGCATCTTTGAAAAAGAATGATACATGGGATCTTGTACCATTTCCTAAAGGACAAAAACCTGTTGGTTGTAAATGGGTGTTCAAGAAAAAGATTGGTTCATATGGAGGTATTGAGAAGTAAAAAGCAAGGTTGGTTGCAAAGGTTTCTCTCATGTTGAGGGTGTTGATTATGGTGAGATATTTTCTCCTATTGTAAAAATGACATCCATTAGATTTTTTCTTTCTACTATTGCTACTTATGATTTAGAGGTTGAGCAAATGGATGTGAAAATTGATTTCCTTCATGGTGATTTGGAGAAGGATATTTATATGACATAGCTAGAGCACTACGTGGTAAAAAGGCAAAGTAAGTTGGTTTACAAATTGAAGAAATCTTTGTATGGCTTAAAACAGAGTCCTAGGATGTGGTACTAGAAATTTGATACATATGTGTTGAGTTTGGTATTTGAGTGTTCTAAATTAGAAGATTGTATTTATTATAAAATTGAAGGTGATCATTTATTTTTTATTGCATTATATGTTGATGATATGTTATTTATTGGTAGAGGGAAAGGTGTGATTTCATAACTAAAATATCAACTTGCTACTAAATTTGAAATGAAAGATCTTGGTACAGCTAAACACATTCTTGGGATGGAAACTAAAAGAGATAGAGTGAACAAAAATCTATGTCTTAGCCAAAAAAAGTATGTCAAATCAAATTTACAGAGGTTTGATATGTAAGATTGTAGACCATTGTTTGTTCCTATTTCATTTGGAACAAAGTTATCTATTTCAAATTGTCCAACATCTCAATCAAAGATGGAAGACATGAGTAGAGTGCCTTACTAGAGTGTAGTTGGAAGTTTGATGTATGTTATGGTTTGTACTAGACCAAACATTTCCCAAGCAGTGGGAGTTATATTCTAGATATATGTCTAATCCATGTAGAGTTCATTGGTATGTAGTTAAAAGAGTCTTCAGATATTTGCATAGTACCTTAGATTATTCCTTATGTTATCATAGTAATATGACTGAAGATGAGATTTCCCTTGATATTCATGGTTATGTGGATTCAAACTGGGCAGGTGATGTTGATAGCAAAAGATCCACTAGTGCCTATGTGTTTACTGTATTGGGTGGTGCAATTAGTTGGATGAGTAAGTGACAAGGTGTGGTTGTTTTGTCCACTACTGAAGAAGAGTATATGGAAGCTACTCATTCTTGTAAAGAAGCCACTTGGATTAAGATACTATATTTGGATATTGGAATAAAACAAGGTTTAGTGACAATTTACTACAATATTCAAAGTGTGATATTTCTATCTAAGAACCCATCGTTTCATGCCAGGACCAAGCACATTGATGTACAATATCATTTTGTTAGATATATGGTCGAAGATGGCAGGGTGAAGCTAGTTAAGATAGAGACTTTGATAAATGTTGTTGATTCTTTAACTAAGCCTATGAGCACAGAGAAGTTTAGATGGTGTTCAAAGACTATGGGCCTTTTGGCCCCTAGCAATTAGAGATGATGATGACACCCTTCTGTTGTCCTTGCAAGGTGTTCAAAAAGTGGGAGATTTTTTGGGAAAATATGTCTCAAACTTGTAATTATTTATGATTTATTGATAGGATGTATGTTGGTATGTGGCAATTGATCATGCAAATATTGTACACTCATAAAAAGACGTGGGGTTTGGGGTAATTCCCTAAATTTTTTTCACTGACATGTCAAGGTTTTTTCCTATTGACACATCAAGGATTTTTCCCACTGACACATCAAGGTTTTTCCATTAACACGTCAAATAAAAAATGACCTTGTAAAACTCTAATTCTAGAAGGTTCCAAAAAGCTTGTCATAAGAGGGTGGGATGTATGTAGACGGTGGTGTATTATGAGATTCTTATAGATATCGGGTTGTCCCTTGATCTCTCGTAGTATGAGAAGCTTTCTCTGCAAGTATATTGTAATATTTTGATTTCTAAATAATATTGGGCAGCTTTTGGAGTGTGGAATTTTTCTCCTGAAAGGGTTTTCCCCATGTAAACCATTGTGTTGTGGTATGCATGATATTGTGTTTATTTTTGTTTAATATTTTGTAACTGTTAAAGATCTATAAAAAAATTTCATTATTCTCCTCTCAAGGTTAGTGTAGGAAGTTTTTATGCTACCTTAGCTTTGTTATACAGTGTTCCTAGGGGTATACCTTAACAAGTATTTAATCAAACAAATTTGAAAAAAATGAATACATATAACTAAACCCAATTTAATACTTGAACCCAAATATAGTCACTAAGTCAAGGAATATTGGTTGCATAAAACCCCCATATAGTGAGGGAAAATGGTGTATCAACCTTGTGGTTATAATATGTTAATATATTTGAGTATGAGGGGGTGAAATGTGGTACCCCCCCTATCGGGTCCAGGGGGATCACCCCCTAGCTTGGTGGTGTAGGTGCACTCTAGCATAAACATACCTCAATAAGGCAATCTTATATTTTGATTTAGTATAGTTGATCTTATGTTCTAATTAGGCCTAAATGGCTACATTTAGCTTGTAAAAGGTCCTAGTTAGTCATTTTGGTGCCATTTCATAAATAATGTAAAAGTTGCACAAATTGACAAAAGTTGTCATAAGCAACAAATTGTAAAAATGCAACAAATTGTAAGAAGGTGGAAGGTTAAGGGAAAAAGTAGTTGAAGAGTTAGTTTTAGGTGTTAGGTTTGTTTATTTTATAATTTTGAAGCATCATAGACTTTGAGGCAGGCAGAGGGATGATGTAAGAGAGATTAAATCATAGAATAATCTATTTTTATGACAGTTTACCAATAATTTCTATGTTTCAAGCCATTGTATGGCCATATTTAGTGCTCAAAACCTCTCCTCCTCCATTTGTAATTAAATCTCTATGAATATATTTTATTTTGCATTAGATTTCATTTAATTCTATTAAGTATTTTAAAATTTACATGCAAAATACTCCAGGCGGGTTGAAACCTTGATCTAGGGTAACCAGTGTGTATTCAAAATTGTATTTCTCCAATCTTAACCATTGAAATCTCCTAAAAATTGGTGTATAGAGATTTTTGAATGTATTTTCAAGGACTCCTAAGTTGCAGGTTTGGAAAGCTCAGTTTTGGGAAGTTTCTACAAATCCCTAGGCCTATTATTTGCGTAAAAACCTGGAAAATGACAGAGTATTGTAAAGTTTTCATGCTTTGTCGGTGAAAAAAAGGTATTCCTTTGCATAAAGGTGATTGAAAAAGATTTTTATATGTATTGTGAGTCAATTTCAGATATTATTTGATGAGTTAATAAAGGATAGAACCTATGTTTGTTACTATCTCATTATGACAGTCTTATAACAGTCACCTTTGGGAGTCTAAATTGAATGGTTTAGTATGTGGGTTTGATAAAATGTCATGAACAAAGAATGGGGAATAGTATGATATGATTGTGCAGGCTATTTTATACTTGTTTCAGGCATTAATAAGGAGATATGGGCTTGGGAATTTGGGATTGGTGGTTTATGTGGTCTTAAAAGGCCTAAATGTTGATTAAGATAGTCTATTCTTGAAAGTTCTCATATTTGAGTCGGTTAAGTTGATCATATGGATAGAGACAGTCATTTTAAAGTTGCTTAAGGTGTTTTGAAGAATCAAGAAGTGGTTTTGTGCCTTAATCTTTTTTTTGGTGTGTTGAAACAAGGATTTTGTGAAGGAAAAGTGAGTCCTAGGTGCAAGGACAAGTAAGAATTTGGTTGAGTTTTTGTCAAGTGGATTTGGTTGAGAGTTTTTGTGCTCTTGAATTTCATCACATGGGTTCAGGGGCATCACCTGTGAAATCCATATTATATATTTTATTATTATAAATCTCAACCATTCATCATTAGGTCACATATCAAATGGTGGATATTATGTTGGCTTTTCTTGTCTTAGAAGGAAAACCTATTTTATGGGGGTATTGTATTACAACTAAGTAATACATTTTTGTAATGTGTGAGAGTCTAATAGTTGTTGAGTTTCCTCTAGATCTCTAGTTGGTGATACTCATGTGAGAAGACTTATTTGCAAGTGTATTGTAATATCATTGATTTTTGAATAATATATTCAATGGACTTTGGAGTGTGGGGTTTTTCTCCCAAAATGGTTTTCTCCACATAAATCACTATGTTGGGGAATGCATAATCTTTATGCTTATTTATAGTTAAGTGTCTATAACTATTAAGAAAATTTGAAATATTTTCATAACCCTCCTCTCAATATTAGTTTAGGAAGTTGTTCTACTACTTAGCTTCCTTACAAGTGGTATCTAACTTGATCACATTTGGTTTGCCATAGGGGGATAATGGGTAATAGTTAGAAAGCATAATCAAATCAACTAGAGTTTGTAAACACTAAAAACCCAAGAAAGAATGATCAATTACACCCATACTCAATGAAATTAGAATTCCAATGCTTCAACGATTCAAAATAAAAGATATGAAAGCCAATTCAAACACAATTAAATCAAACAAACATGCTAACCTTCAATCTCATTGTGGATTTATGACAAGTTTTTATGTTGATTGCTCAAATTGTGCATAACCCATGATTGCAAAAGCTAAGATGATGAATGTGACTCACAATTGATACTCAAATTGCTCAATAACAATGAATTTTCAAGTTCATGAAGATTGTGAATGAACGTTAATTGAAGAACATGATAATTGTGATTGGTTTTTATGAAGAAATTACTCATTTTATAGATTTTTAGATATCTAATCAACGACCAAGATTGAATTTGAAGATCAATGGATGAGAGGAAATCAAGGAGATCAAGGGTCAAGGATGAATGAGAGCCCAAAATATCCCTATTTTCATGGAAAATTGGTTAAAGATATTTTGTAGGGAAAATATCTATTCAAATTTCAATTTGAATTATGGAATATTCCTTTTGGAGGGAATATGCCATTTAGATATTTTGGAGGGAAAACAATATTTTGAAAAGGGAATATTCCCTTTTTAAAAAAGGAATATGCTTTGTGCAAGTTGGAGGAAAATTAGGAATTGAATAATTAAGAAAATTAATTAATTATGAGGATGAGAGGAAAATTAGGATTTTAATTAAATAATTAAAAATTATTCAATTAGGTGGGATTGAAGAAAAATTAGAATTTCATTAAACAATAAAAAATATTTAAGCAAGGTGGAAATGGGGAAATTGGATTTAATTATAAAATTCAAAATTATTTAATTAAGGGGATATTAGTGAGATTGAGGAAAATTAATGAGTTTAATCAAATAATTGGAAATTATTTAATTAAAATGTGGAATTAGGGGACAATAAGGGAAATGATGTTAAAAGGTAGAATTGAGATGTGTGATGTGTTTAGACAATTCTATGTATCTACATTTTTCCCCTCTTTGAGACAATGTACTTGTTATGTTGTTTCAAAGACCTAATGCTTCTCAAAATTAAGTTAAAAATTTATTTGATGCCCCAAGTGCCCTAGCAAACGAAGGATGGAAAATTTCCCCCTTGAGAGATCGGCTAGAAAAACTAATTTTTGGGTCAAACTCACGACATGATGACAAGACTAGTTATATAGAGAAGAGGACGAAAAATCAAGTTCTATGGGTGCTAGAAAATGATTAGGATGGATAGAAAAGGATGAAAAATAAGATGAATATGGACATAGGGAAAAACCCTAGGTTTTGGGGACCATATATTCCTTTGGAGACATTTTCAATTCATTTTCACACTCAACATTTAAATTTTTTAGAGCTCTAATAGTCTGGCTTCTCAGACACCTTTTAGAGACCTAATCACTATGGCACACATAGTTCACACCCCACATTGCACGAACGCAGTTCGTCAATTCTAGCAGCTCATCGAAGCAGACCCCTTGGTAAGTGTCTAACCTTTTTTACCTTGCACATAGTTCTAGGTAACAAAAAATGTAGGAAAAGTTAGGTAAACAAACACATCACTTTATGGGTGATGCTTATGAAACTTGATGTGGTGCTTTTGACAAAAGAGTCACACTTTTACAAAAGCATTGGGGCTAGAAAAATTGCAGCACTTATGACTGTGATAGAGTGACACATTTGATAAAGTGACTACTTATGAAAATGGTAAAGTGATGCTTTTAAAAAAGTGATTGCTTTTAACTGTGATAAAGCAGTGCTTTTGCAAAAGAGCTCACTTTTTCTATAAGGATAATTAGACAAGATTTTTTACAAAATTAACATCATGGGCACTAGCTTGTAGGCTATACTAGAGGTTATCTTATCACAAGAGAAACATCCTCAAGTTCTAGATAGGATGACACAATTTACAAAGAGTGAGGTAGAGTTTCTTGGAGCTATGGGATTATATTATATCACGTACATGCTAGAGATTAGGGCCCACCAAGCCTTCTTGACTGCCCTAGTAGAGAGGTGGCATTGAAAGACATATTCTTTCTTGCTACCAACTAGAGAGGCCACCATTGCCCCTGAGGATGAATGGTGTATATTATGGGTATCAATTCATGGAGAGCAGGTAGTTTATGATGATCATGATACGAAGGCTCTTGAGGGGGTGTTGGGGAATGATGACTTGGATATAGATGATGGTCATATTGACCTATGTCACTATATTGGTCAATTCAATGATACCATCATTGTTGTAGGTGGATTGATTTGTAAGTAGATTATTCCTGACATGAGATCTAGGAGATTCAATGTTTGACGGTGTCAAGTCTTGGAGATGATCATGGAGGAGGGACATGTATTTTCTTGGGGACTTTGCATCTTATCCCACCTTTACCATGATATGAACCAAGTGGTCTATAGGTCTACCACCAATTTATCAATAGGGGGAACTCTATTACACATATGGGCCTAAGAGCACATTACTGTACTTAGGCCAATTGGGGAGATGGTTTGGGAGACAGGCTACTCGATGGTATACCAGTATGATAGCATGCTTACTCAATGTAGGTTGGGTGATCTAGACTATTGGATACATATCATAGATTATATGGAAGATTTCAAGTGGAAGCAATGTCTTAGGATCGAGGCCTAGGATGAAAATGACGACCATCTACCTTTTTGTAGGTAGCTAGGTGGTTGATCAATTGTACATAGAATATCTTGAAGTGATATCTTTCAGATAGTGTTTAAAGATAGTTCAAAGAGCAGTAGGATGTTTTGACTAATGACTACAAAAAAATATTTTTCTAGACTACTTGATAGATTGTACCTATTACAAATTTTTTCATAGCTCGCTCAGGTATAGTGGATCTATGTTGATTGTCAGGATGACCCTAGGACTATAGCTAATTATGATGCATGGTGGATTCCATGGAGACCACTGACATTCACCCACCTTGATTGTGGGGCAATTGGAGGTTGGTGATGTAGGGAGGGAGAGATAGGGAGAGCCTAGCGATAGAGATAGTGTGTCAAGGTTGAGATTCCCATGGTTGAGGACCGAGGGCAGGTTTAGGCACTTGTCATTAGAGTTATTGCAGCTATTAAACCCATAGAGGGTGATGAGCATAGGTGGACCCTGATGATAAGAGGCTTAGAGTTTCTCTACAAGATCGAGACTAGGCATGGCATGAGTGGGATGGTCTGGGATGGTCTTACTGTACAACTAGCTTAGTGTACAAAAAATAAAGATCAGATAATAATTGAGGGAGAGTAGTGTGATCAGGAGAGAGATGCAAATATCTCTTATTGCCAACAGTTAGAGTTCCAACTAGCACAGGTGACTATCGAGTGTGACCAAGAGAGGGGATGCAAACATTATCTAGAGGTTGTTGGGAAGGGTTAGTTTATTCCATTTTTGTAGCATATACAGGCTATTCAATTGCTTCAGACTAAGGCCACATATTATAGTACATTATATGACATATCTATCCCAGTGCATAGATGCCAACCTAGGTTCTTGTCTAGAAGTGTAGCTAGTCCAATAAGATCAAATGGAGGGTTAGTGGATATACCTTCATAGGCCCGATCATAAGGATCAGCTAGATAGGGTTAGTAGCCTTAGGTTTCTCAGGGGGCTCAACAACAACAAATTCTTATTGCACAGCAGATGTCTCCTCCTCCTCAGCCTCCTCCTAATTGAGAGGAGAGGGGGAGTTTGATGTATATTACATTGTACATATATTCTTGATGTATTTACATTCATCAACTTTTTTATAGCCTCTTGTATAGATATTCTTTGTATAGATTATTTGATGTATCACATATTTTGATGAGATGGATGATTGTATCATGAAATTTTCATTTTTGATGATATATGAGATGATTCTTTTTGGTGTGGCTATGATTATGATGTTATGTGATGCATTGATTATGGATGCACATGATGTATGGATATATTCTTATGATATTTCATGTTTGTATGATATGATGATGTATGATTATGATGTTGATAACAATCCATGGATGTGGGATATATGAATGTATGCTCGTGATGTTGCTAACGATCTTTAGATGTAGGATGCATGATATGATATAATTATTTATGGACATGGTTTTTTTTATATGATATATGATGATCATACATGATGGATGATATGAGATGTTATTGATGGTTTATGGATGCTGGATGCAATGGATTTTTTTGTGTCTGTCATGATGCTTTGGATTGAAATTTGAGTATCATCAGTAGAATAGAATAATGGATAACTAGATAGATAGAGTAGAATATGATAGATGAATGAGATGATGTTGATAAAATACAAATAAATCTATGATGATTAGATGGATTTCAAGATTTTATTGGATATGGGATGAGATAGGATAGATGATTTTTCTTTTTATTTTAGGTTATGCTAAAAAAATTAGATAAATCCTTATTTTGATATAGCAAGTAGATATTATGCACCAAGGTATGAAGAACCAAGGTGGTGTTGTATCTATTTCATGGACTTTGACTCTGCAAATAGATAGGAGTATCCTTGTTCATACTTGACATATATAAACCTTGTTTTATCATGTGATAGAATGAAGCCATCGAAACAAGTAGACCAATACACAAAAGGTATAAAGAATTTGATATGAAAAATTCATTGTATTAGTCAAGACTATCCCTACAAACAAAAGGCAAGTATTCGCCAAGGTCATATTACAAGAACATACAACAAACACATCATATGAAAGCAATGACTATGCCCCATTACATACCCCTCTAGACACATCAAGATATTGAAGACCAAGATGGATTCGAGTGAGCAATGGAATGAGATAAAAGATAAAACCAAAAGAAAAGATTGACTGACAAAACACATCAATTTTATCTTATCTTTTTCCAGAGTGATATTTCAAATGATGTCTATTTTAGGAAAGATATATATGTTAATACTTTCATTAGATGTTGATATTGATTTAGAAAATGATTTAGGCCATTGATAAGAAAGTTGATTGGTATGTTTGGACAATGATCAAGACTTACAATGTTTTTGTGAATGTTTGTGTTTCGATGATTGTTGTATTTGCTTTTGTTTACTTTGGAAAAGGTGAGGATGATGATAGGCTTATTATGGATGGAAAATTTATTGTGGATGGATGATTGGCGATGCTTTTGGAAAAAAAAAAGTTAAATTTTTTTGAGCTTTTCAGATGTTTTGAGGCTATTTTTGTCCTTTTGATACTTTTTGAGTTTATTTTTGGTATTATGGGCTATTTGGATGTTTTTGGACTTTTTGAGATTATTTTGGATTTTTTTTAATTTTTGAACGTTATTTGGATTTTTTTTGGCATTTTGAACGTTATTTAGATGTTTTGTTTTGGGGATTTTTGAAATATTTAGGTGATATACAAGAATACAATCTGATGACTAGGTTCAGGTAGATTTCCCCAGTCACATCTTAAATTACCTCATTATGAGCTAGATGAGATGACCTTAGGACAATGCCTAGTAGTACTAATAGTGATAGATATTAGTCGAGTACCAAACCATGCTAGAGATGTAGATGGATGGATGGTAGATGGATGGATGAAGATTTATTATGGATGGGAAGAGAAAGAGTGTTTGATAGATGGCAGATATACTTATTTACACATGGCATCTATTTTCTAGGTTTTCACCAAGGTACTTTCCCAAAGTACCATTGAAGTGGTTTTCACTAGAGGATGATTTTTCTCTTTATTATTTTATCATTTTTTTGGACTTTTATAAAAAAAAAAGTTAAAAAATAAGATACCCCACATGGGTTAGGCATAAATCCATTTTAGATGAATGTTGTTGATAGGTTCTAGGAAGGGATACCCTTCAAGTGTTGCTAATTGATATGCTCCAGATCCATAGCTTGTGGTAACAACAAATGGCCCTAACTAGTTAGGTTCAAATTTCCCTTTTCTATCTTGATCCAATGGATTCTTCTAATTCTCCTTAAGGACTAGGTCCCCCACTTGAAAGTGTTGGCCCTTGATTTTATTTTTATAACTTCTATGGAAGAAATTTGGATAGGCTTGCAAATGATTAAGTGCTTGTATATATCACTCATCTAGAAATTCTAGCTAGTTCAACCTAGACATCTAGTACTCTTCATCATCAATCAGGTGTTGCAATGAAATCCTTAGTGATGAGAGCTCAACCTCAATGGGTAAGATGGATTCAGTTCCATAAACCAAGGAATATAGAGTGGAACCAGTAGGTGTTCTGATACTCATTTGATATGCCCATATGGTAGGATTTAGTTGCAAGTGTCAATCCCAACTAGCATCATTAACAGTGTTTCTCAAGATTTTCAAGATAGTCTGATTAGATGCTTCCACTTGGCCATTTCCTTGGGGATAGTAGGATGTGGAGAAATAGTGCTATATATGATATTTTGCGCAAAGTTTTTAGACATCATAGTTCTTAAAGGGTGTTCCATTGTTTGTGATAATGGCTTGAGGAATGCCATATCAATATATTAGTCAATTGAGGATAAACTTGGATATTTTCTTACCAGTGATGTAAGTCAAGGGAATGGCTTCAATCCACTTTGTAAAGTACTCAATGGCAGTGATGATAAAATTATGGCCATTGGATGATTTGGGTGAAATCTTTCCAATGAGATCAAGCTCCCATTGTGAGAAATCCAAGGTATCGTTATAGGTTTTACTTGTGCCAAAGCATGGATGAGATGACCATGCTACTGACATTCTAGGCATTTCTTTACAAATTGATTTTCCTCTTGTTCCATGGTTGGCCAATAATAGCCATTTATAAGAAACTTTTTCGCTAAGGTAACACCACTTGAATGTGACCCACAAATGCCTTCATGTACCTAATGTACAGAAGTCATAGCTTCTTCCAAGTTAAGACATCTAAATAGCATTCCATTGAGACTTTTCTAGTAAAGGTTATCACCAATAATATTGAAACGTGAAGATATTCAGATAAAGGTTTTATGTAGGTTAGTGGTAAGGTTGGGTGGAATGATACCATGATGAAGGTATTGGTAAATTTCATGGTACCATGGGGAATTGAGACCAACAACTTCACACACAAATTCTAATTCAAGGATTTTGAATGCTAGTATGAGAATTTTTTCCATAAGAAATTATTCACACTTATGGCTATTGTGAGACATATCTAATAGAGACACAATGGTCACCATAGCATCTACTGTTTTGTTGTTGACCCTTGGAATTTTCTTAAAAGTAATGACCATGAAGTATTATTTGAAACTATTAACCATTATTTTATATGGCCTCAACTTGTTATCCTTAGTTTCATAGTCATCATTAAAGTATCTTACCACTAGTTGGGAGTCACCATAAACTTGGATTTCCTTGATTTACCATTGAATAGCCATTCTTAACTATGTTATGAGTGCTTCATATTCAGCTATGTTATTAGTGCATGAAAAAGATAGCTTGTAGGATTTTGGAATACATTCACCTTGAGAGGTGATGAATAGAATCCCTACCCCTAATCCATGTTGTGTATGGAAACCATCAAAATATAGCTTCCATTAGTTTTTTGATGTTATGGTGAATACTACTTCATTTGAGAATTCAGATACCAAAGGATTTTTAGCATATATAGGTTCCTATGCTAGCTTATTTGCTATGGCATGTCCTTTAATCACCTTTTCATCTATATATTCAATATCAAATTCAATCGAGATCATAACCCACTTAGCCATTCATCTTATGAGAGTTTATTTTGATAATGGGTACTTTAGCAGATCAACTTTAGAGATAATCTTAACTTGATGACTAAGCATGTAATTCCATAGTTTTTTGGGATGCAAAATCTACTGCTAGACAAGCGCATTCAATAGGAGTATAATTACGCTTGTTAGAAATGTAAAATTCTGAAAATTTTACAAGTTGTTCATACCCATGAGTTTCCAAATGAGTCCTTACCATAAGCACAAAAACCTCTCTTCACAACATTTTGCTCATATTTCGCCATGTGGTTCCTATAAAATCCATCAAGTCTTGAATATCTCACAATATATTTCTTATTGGCATGAGTTGATGAGGGTCTCCCTGATCCATAGTGCTTTCTTTTTCCAATATACATCTGTTGTAGTCTATCGGAAACACTTCTTTGATGTCACACCAATCAAAATTTATCTACAGGCACCTATCGGCAGGACACAACTTATTGCCTTGGCGACATAAAGTATATCAGCCAAATAAAGTTAGCGGAGTACGGTCTCACCGAATACATTATGTCTTACCGACCGGCGACATAAAGAACATATCAGTGAGAAATATTTCATCAGGATGAGTCATAGAGAAGTTATATTGTTTGAATGATCGGCTCACGATTAAACACATTGGCCAAACCATATGTCTTCGGTATGTGGTCTTGCCGAACATATTGTGTCTCACCAACTAGCGCACAAAATGATGTATCAACCAGACTGAATGGTATCGGAGTAAAGTATTAGCAAGTACATTGGGTCTCACCGACAAAGTGAAAAGGAACTCTATGAAAGGTTATAGGAATGAGGTTATACAGTCCTGCCAACTCATTTGTCTCAGCGAATGTGGTTTCATTGGTGAGAAAATTAATGTCTCAATGACTAGAAGAGTACTACAAGGTGTATATCGGTAAGACATAATGTAGTCTATGGAACATCTCCCCGACTCTGAATGTCACAGCGAAATACATAAGACCATAGGATGATTTTCGATGAGACATTGATGATTGGTATGACTACATGATGTCTCGACGAGTGTTTGGTGAATGTTAATAGAAACCCGAATACAATTTCTCACTGACATGTGATTAAGAAATGACACGTCTTTTCAAATACTGATGTATAAATGATCATTCTCGATTGTAAAAAAGAAAAAGTAGATAGAATAGGAAAAGAATTTTCACAAAATAGAGACTACGATGTATGATTTCAAAATGGAGATATTAATGAGAATTAGTTGATGTGGCAGCATATTTCTGGTGTTAATTGTCTGTTATGCTTATTGAAAGTATTACTAAAGTTTTCTCCAAGATTGATTATTTCTAGTTATTTAAATTGATGTAACAAGTTTATATTCAGTTTATCAGTGCACATTTGTTGTATCTATGTGGTTGATTGATCGATTCTTTCAAGGAAAGATTAAATCCTTTTAATTGCTCATAGTAATCAAGGAAATTCATCTAGATCACTAAGAAGAACTTGGTAGTCATAGTCTTGCATTTTTATACAAGTTATAAACAAAAATATATGCCAAACAATTTGAATGTTCTCCATAAAGAAGTTGCTCATTTAGATTTCATTTGACTCCACATACCCAATAAGGCACTAGTCTCTGCATTTTTTACCATTTAGTTTCATTCATATTTTTTACATCTGTTAACCGAACATATTAGGTTTAGTTTTAATATTGGTATACAATTTATACCAAATTAGGTTTCATTTGTCCACTCCCATCTACCATTGTGGGAAAAACATTTCAAAGAGATAAGCATAAATTCAAGTTTGCTTCACTCATATAGGTACACCTGCCTAGGTCTAGCAGCACCTGAAGAGTAGAAGGTCTAAATCTTTTGAGCTTGTCTGTTACCCTAAAACGTACCAAGAGATTGGCAACCTCTTAAGGAATTCTGCTTGTGTTTTTGAGAGCTATCAAATTGGTGACTCTACTGGGGATTATTTCAGAATATCCAGTTGAAGACCATCATATAGAGTCATTGAAGAAACAATTGTAATTTAAGAAGTTTCAAAAAGAGTGATTCCGCTGGGGAAAATCAGAGATAATTTTTAAAAGAAACATTTTCCTACTTTTGGAAAAGTA
This sequence comes from Sequoia sempervirens, assembly GCA_007258455.2. Lineage (NCBI taxonomy): Eukaryota > Viridiplantae > Streptophyta > Pinopsida > Cupressales > Cupressaceae > Sequoia > Sequoia sempervirens. Next base: position 68,591,586 of record VDFB02000003.1, on the reverse strand, counting down.
GGTGGCGAATCTGGTAAAAACTTAATGAAGAATGGATAGACAATTTGTGTATGGAACAAAAGAATATTTTGAAAGGCAGTAGTTGATAAGAGGAATTGAAGAATTGAAAAATAAAAAGCTGCAATTGGACCAGCAACTGTTAGAATTCTACAATAAGAATGAATACACAAATGCAGGCAGGCATTGGACCCCTCAAACGCCAGATAATACAATAGGAAATTTTTACAATGAAGGCAATGCATATCATGCACGATAGAATATATATTCACCACACCCACCTCATGGTCAACATTACATGCCACATCATCATGCACAATACAATAATCCGATGTACCAATTTTAGCATCCACATAACCCTCCCCCCCATCAATACACAACAATGATTAGACAATTCAACCTAGCAGGGTTTCAATTATACCCTTACCCAATGGATGGTAGTTGGAGAAATCTTGTTCCAAATTTTACAGGGAGTAGTGCAATTACTGTTGAAGATCATTTGGGGAATTTCAATGCTTTCATCCAAGATTTGGATATACCTTATGAGGATTTACATATGAGGCTATTCATGATGTCACTCATTCATGAAGCTAGGGATTGGTTTAATAGCCTACCGATAGCTTCTATTAATTCTCTCTGAGGATTTCAGGATCAATTTCTTGAGAAATATGGAAATCTGTCTACACCAAATTGGGGTTCCCATGGGTTATTAGAGATTCAGGAAAATCAGAACTTGCAGCAATATGTATGCCAGAATCAACAATTTGAAGAAGAAGATGTTGAATATGTACATATTCAAAGTGAAAATTCCATCGCAAGATCAGAATGTGGAATTTACCCCTTTGATGCATTTCTTAACATAAGGAGACATGAAGGAGAAGATAAAAGTTCTCTATACAACAGGATGATAAATATCTGTATGCAACTACCTCCTAATTGCAAAACTACAAGACCCATTTTTGTTGCACAGTTTATAAAAGTTTGGAAATGTGAATCAGCCTATTGGTCAGAATCATCAATATAGCATGCTTGTGATCAAGTGAATAAATTCATTGATGCCATGGAGAGGATGAGATATGAGAACACTATCAATGTTGAATCCAATGGTTGTATTTCTGATGAGTATAGAGAAATTGATCAAACAATGTATCCAATAGAAGATGAGGCAAGTGCAAGTCAAAATGGTTCATATGATAGCTTGCATGAGGAAGATGAAGATACAAGAGATTTATCTTGCATAACAGATTGTGACAGGGAAAACAGTGCATGTTATGAGGAATCCAATGAATATTCAGATTATGAAGATGTACCTATGGATTTTGATTTACAGCAAAGTGATTGTTGCAGTTCTTGTGATAATCAAGAGGAAGAAGCAATGGAAAATGTGGATCCATTTGATAGTGAATAGGTAACACTTCCAACCGTAGTTGAAAGCCATGAAGGCACATTTGATGAAGAAGAGGTATTTTCAAATCCACTTTATGTGAGGAAGAGATATTTTTAGACAAACAAAGTGATATGTCAAATTATGGAACAAATAACTATGCTGGTAATGTTTCTGATTTCTCTTTCTCTGACGATCTTGAAGCTCATTTTGATGATGACAAAAGTGAAGGACACAACTGTAGTAATATGGAAGAAGAAACATGTGCACTCGATAGTGAGAAAATTTCAGATTTGCTAACTCTTGAATACCAAAGATGTGTACACAAGGATGATTTTGAAGTTTTGTGTCCAGCTTACATTTGTTTTGATAGTGAAAGTTCTTTGTGAAATGATTCATATGACTCCCAGTGCATTTCTCGAAATGATGGAGAAACCTTTGAAGTTGATCAAAAATTTGTGTCTATTCAAGAAGAGGTAGGTGATTTTGAAATTTCTAACTCATGTGGAGAAGACATTTATTTTCATACCAAGGATGATATAAGTCTAGCATTGGTTGGTTCATATATGCATGATATCGAAGATATGAGTCATAATCCAGTGTCATTTCCAAATGGTGATATGGAAGAGGTGCAAAAGGTTTAAGATTTGTTTGTCTCAAACAGTGTTGATATGATAGAATTTTTTGATTCTCAAGAGAAGCATTCTGATGGTGAAATTTTAGTACAGCTAGGTGAGTGTTTTATAATACATGACAGTGAGAAAGATAATGAGAAATATTGCATTGAATATGCATGTACTTTGTATGTTGAAGATAACAGAGATTTCTCCCATGATGGAGAATTTGAACTACATAATGGTGAAGGGAATTTGGGCCAAGCTGAGCATGATGATTCTCTAAAAACTTTCAATAATAGTGATAGGGAAGATTGCATGAATATCTTCAAGAAGAATCTGATGAACTCAAAGAAAATTTGGGTGTTTGACAGATGAAAGTATGGGCCTTTCCTTTGGATGGCCTTGAGCCATCATTTATGGTTTGAATTTTAGACCGTAACAGCTCAAAACAAATGAAGTTAAAACACAGAGGATTAAGAGTTTCCAGTGCATGGACAACTCTTGATAATCCTCTTAAAATCCTTTTCCATGCACAGTAGTTTAGGGTTTTGTTCATCTCCATTTCAAATTCATTTCCATTTCCATCTTACTCACTGATCCATCACCTTGAGTCTGGTCTACTCACCCAGAAATCTGGATCCTTGCAATGATTTCACAACCATTCATCCCCAGACGAAGCCATTGTTAGAACTGTAAAATTCTAAAAAAATTACAAGTTGTTCATACCCATGAGTTTCCAAATAAGTCCTTACCATAAGCACAAAATCCTCTCTTCACAACATTTTGCTCATATTTCACAATGCGGTTTCTATAAAATCCATCAAGTCTTGAATATCTCACAGTATATTTCTTATTTGCATGAGTTGATGAGGGTCTCCCCGATCCATAGTGCTTTCTTTTTCCAATATACATTTGTTGTAGTCTATCAGCAAGACTTCTTTGATGTCACACTGATTGGAATTTATCTACAGGCACCTATCAATAGGACACAACTTATTGTCTCAACGACAGAAGCTATATCGGCCAGATAAAGTCATCGGAGTAAGGTCTCACCGAATACATTATGTCTTACCTACCGGCGACAGAAAGAACATATCGGTGAGAAATCTTTCATCGGGATGAATCATAGCGAAGTTATATTGTCTTACCGATTAGCTCACGAGTAAACACTTCGGCCAAACCATATGTCTTTAGTATGTGGTCTTGTCGTACATATTGTGTCTCAGTGACTAGCGCAAAAAATGATGTATCGGCCAAATTGAATGGTATCAGAGTAAAGTCTTAGCGAGTACATCGGGTATCGCCAACAAAGTGAAAGGGAACTCTATCAAAAGTTATTAGAATGAGGTTATACAGTCCTACCGACTCATTTGTCTCACCGAATGTGGTTTCATCAATGAGAAAATTAATATGTCTTAATGACCAGAAGAGTACTACAAGGTGTATATCAATAAGACATAATGTAGTCTATGGAACATCTCCCCAACTCTGAATGTCACAGCGAAATACATAAGACCACAGGATGACTATCGATGAGACATTGAGGATCGGTATGACTATATGATGTCTCAGTGAGTGTTTCGTGAATGTTAATAGAAGCCCAAATACAATTTCTCACTTACATGTGATTACGAAATGATGTGTCTTTTCAAATACTGATGTATAAATGATCATTCTTGATTGTAAAAAAGAAAAAGTAGATAGAATAGGAAAATAATTTTCACAGAATAGAGACTACGATGTATGATTTAAAAATGGAGATATTAATGAGAATTAGTTGATGTGGCAGTGTATTTCTAGTGTCAATTGTCTGTTATGCTTATTGAAAGTATTACTAAAGTTGTCTCCAATATTGATGCTTTCTGGTTATTTAAATTGATGTAACAATTTTATATTCAGTTTATCAGTGCACATTTGTTGTATCTGTGTGGTTGATTGATCGGTTCTTTCAAGGAAAGATTAAATCCTTTTAATTGATCACAGTAATCAGGGAAATTCATTTGGATCACTAAGAAGAACTCGGTAGTCACATTCTTGCATGTTTATACAAGTTATAAACAAAAATATATGCCAAACAATTTGAATGTTCTCTAGAAAGAAGTTGCTCATTTAGATTTCATTTGACTCCGCATACCCAATAAGGCACTAGTCTCTGCATTTTTCACCATTTAGTTTCATTCATATTTTTTACATCTGTTAACTGAACATATTAGGTTTTAGTTTTAATATTGGTATACAATTTATACCAAATCAGGTTTCATTTGTCCACTCCCATCTGCCATTGTGGGAAAAACATTTCAAAGAGATAAGCATAAAGTCAAGTCTACTTCACTCATATAGGTACACCTGCCTAGGTCTAGCAACACCTGAAGAGTAGAAGGTCTAAATATTTTGACCTTGTCTATTACCCTGAAACGTACCAAGAGATTGGCAACCTCTTGAGGCATTTCGCCTCCTTTTTTTAGAGCTAACAACGTTCATAGCTGCTAGTGTCCTACTAATGTATTAGATGGCTCTTTCTTTTCCTAACTCATCATGCTATGCTAAAAGAGCACCTAATGCTTCAGATGTTGTTGAGATATATAATATTAAAGGTTTGTCTACAACTCGTGGCATCAAAACTAGCGGACTAGTGGTAACATAAGATAATCCTTTAACTATTCAAAGGCTTGTTGGCATTTTAGTGTAGCCATGGTAGGAGGGTCCTCAAAGAGAACAATCTGAACCATGCAATAAGAGTAACACAACGAAAGAAACATAGAATATGGAGGAAAATGCAGATACAAATATTCTCATTGACAAAAATCTTAGTTACATTCGGCCGACAACATCCGGGCTTACAAATTCGACTCACAGGCTTGATAAAACATGCTAAAAAATACATGCGAGCAAAATATTACATATAAAATCTCTATTATTCTTTTGGATTGAATTCTACTTGATTACTTGATCATTGCTATCCTAAGGATCGATTAAAAGCTTTATATCATATCCACAACTTTGGAATCATTCGTGTTGGCCAAAGATCATCACATTATCCAAGGAAAGAAAATGTAATATGCACATGAACAGGGCAGCCTCAAATTTTAATTACTCTTCAATAGGTGCATAAGATGAAGTGTGGACCTATAATGAAGGTCAGGGACACTCCATGGAACAATTAAAATCACATCATTAAGATCCGCAAGTCATGGGAAAGATCCACAATGATCAAACTAGCCAAAAAGTTCGAAAATTATTTTCGTGTCAGTTCAAGAAACTACCATGAAATCTAGAAGTGATAACTTGCCGGAAAAATATTTAATTAAACTCAAATCTTGGAACAAGGAAAATAAACATGTCCACAATGTACACAAAGATCCATAGGGTCTGGTGAGGCAAAGATGACGAATCCACCAACATGAACTGAGCAAGAACATAACAAGAACAAAAAACTGAAAGAAAATATTTTTGGTTGATGCAGGATTGCTAGAACCAAGGATGCTCCTACATCAGACATCCGGGGTTATTGAAAAGTGAGTCCTTCACTTTGTTGGGGCCAAAAGAAAACCAAGATGGTCCACCTCAACTTGAGAAATCTAAGAAGAATCCTCCACTGGTCTACCTTTCCACTTCACAAGATATTCCTTGTATTGTCTTCCACGAATCTTCCTCCCATCTCTGACGTCCAAAATCTCTTTCATCTCATTTGATTGTGGTTTAAGAAACTAATTCTCCAATTTTTCTTGACTATCTTCACTGAATTTTGCTTCATGATACTGATATAGATTTGCAATGTTGAATATAGGTGATATAACCATACCTTCTGGTAACTCCACTTCATATGCATTTCCTGAATCAAATTTCTTCAAGATCTTACAAGGTCCAAAATTCCTCATCTTCAGCTTATTGTATGTACCAAATGGAAATATTTCCTTCCTCAAATATACCATCACTTCATCTCTAACTTCAAATTCCTTGTCTCCTCTTTTCACCTGCTTTCTCCTTATACTTTTGGTTCATGTCTTCCAATTGTTGTTTCACTTGAGTATGCAACTTCTTCATGTGTTCTACAAATTCTTCCACTTCTGCACTCCTCTTATCTTCCATACTAACGTCTCTCAACTCAGATATACCTCTAGGATGAACTCCTATAAAAATCTCAAATGGTGTCTTTCATGTACTCCTGTTTACTAAATTATTGTAAGAAAACTCTCCTTGTGAAAGGAATAAATCCCAACTTCCAGTCTTCTCTCCAACCAAACATCTCAACGAATTTCCCAAACTCATGTTTTATACCTATGTTTTTCCATTAGTATATGGGTGAAAAGTAGAACTGAACTTCAAATCTGTCTTCAACTTCTTCCAAAGTATTGTCCTCCAAAAGTAACCAACAAACTTTACATCTCTGTTTGAAACAATACTCCTAGGTAATCCATGCAATCTGACCACTTCTTTGAAAAAAAAATCTGCTACATGTACTCCATCTATTGTCTTCTTACAAGGTATGAAATGTGCCATCTTAGAAAATCTATCTACCACCACAAATATAGAATCATTGCCTCTTTGTGTCTTCAGAAAACCAAGTAGGAAATATTGGTGTAATTAATTATTTAATTACACTTTAGGATAAGTTTACTTAGGTAATTATTTATTTCCTAGGATAATTATCTTTTAATTCTTATCTTATCTTATTGAGCTGTCTTTTTGCTCAAGATAAGATTCGGGTTGCTTTTTCCTGCTTTATTGCATCATTGCCTTTTCGAAGGATTTTGTATTATTTGTAAAACATTATTCTCAATAATCAAGAATTCTGATTTTTGCTTGCACAAGTTTGCTCTGAGAGTTTACAAAACTTTTTTCATTTCTTGTTTTGAATATCTTGCATGTGATAGGTGATTGCTTGTAGGTGCTCTTGGGGACTGTGAAGTTGGTTTTTCAACTTTTACATGGTATCAGAGCTCCAGACCTGTTGCTAACTATTCGTGATTTGAAGATATTCTCTTACAGTATCTTTTTATGTGCAAGGGTTTCAAGTCAAATTGATTATCTGTGGATGTGGGGGTAGCCAAAATTTTAGAGCATTTTGGGCTCTAACGGACATCACCATCGCGATCAGAGCATCTAAAAACCCCAGAAACGCCTTTCGTTTCATCGATTTAGGTGAAAGTTGAAAAAAAGGAAAAAAAAATTAACCAAAGAGGCCATACAGCCTCCCCAGCACACAGATCGAGGCAAAAAATTCAAAAAAAAATACAAAAAAAATCAAAGTTTTTTTATAAAATCTGTGTGGCCAGTATAAAAGCAGGCCGCCGCCCCTCGCCACTCGGTGGCCTCTCATCCGCCACCTCCGGGCCACCGCCGCCCCCTGCTCCACTCCTCCACCACTGTCCCACCACCCCGAGACTATGCCATCGGTGGACATCATATACGCCACTGCCAGTCTTCGCCCCTAGCGCCGAGGACATGGTCCTATTGCCGACCGGGAGCCAACCTTGCCAGCCCCCGCCAGGCAATAAGCCCCTCAGTGCCCGCCAGTGGTCACATCTGTGACCAGGGGCCACGCTTAAGACCCCAGAGGACATTTTCTGCAGCGGCCGGTCACATGTATAGCCAAGGGCCGAAATATTTAGCCCTCGAGGGCGAGGGGTCTCTTTTTCAGGCTTTTTTTTCATTTGCTTATAACTTTTGCAAACGGAGGTATTTTTTCAAAAACGAATAGTCGTCGGAAATATGATTCAACGATGGATCTGATGGTGGTGATTTGATTTTCTGATTTTTCCGTTTTGGTGCCTTTTTCGCCTGTCAAAGCCGAAGTTGTTGTTTTCACTCTGGGAGGTGTAATTTTTGCATCCTGGCTCCGTTTTTTGAAAACAAATAGGCGTTGGAAAGCTGGTTCTGCCCTCTTCTCAGATCTCAAACCTATTTTTTGTAGATTTTTTTACCAGGTATCTTATTTATTTGTCAGAACTCAGCCTTTATCTTTTTGAATTATTTTCTTGGGAAACGTGCAATTAGGAGTTTTTTTAAAGATCCAAGAGGAATTTTTTTTATTTGAGAGTATATTTCTGCTATTTTCTATCATGGATTTACACAACATTTCACCCCTTACTCCATTCAACTATTTTGGTTGGAAAAAACAAATGGAGATTCACTTGAAACATAAAGGGTTGTATAGGGTAACCATGGGTACAGAAATTGAACCTACAGGTGCTATTGAAAAGAGAAAATGGTTAAATAGGTGTGATGAAGCTTATGGCACATTATGTCTGTCTATTTCATCTTATCTCCTTTTCCACATTGAATCTTGCACTACACCAAATGAGATATGGGATACTTTGGAGTCCTTATTTAAGAAGCAGGATACTATGGGAGGTTTTCAGTTAGAGAATGAGCTTATTGTCTTAAATCCTAGGGATTTTGATATCGTTCAGGATTTTTTCACCAAACTCAAGTCTCTTAGATTACAGTTGTCACAGTGTGGTGTTCAGAAAGAAGACTCTCAGTTGATATTGTCCATCCTTTCTAAGCTTGGACCTGATTATTCAGTTTTTGTTTCTACCTTTTATGCCACTATGGATGCACTTGGTACAAGATTCACTATGCCATTTCTTGATGACTTTGCTTCATCTCTCACTCAAGAGCAAGCTAAGTTATCTAGCATGGGTATGGTGAAACCTTCTTCCTCTTCACAGGCACTTATTGCATCACAGGAGCCCAAAGATCAGAAGGCTTCTACAGGAAAAGGCAAGGAATAGAAACAAAAGGATTTCAAACCTCATGAGCAACAAAAGGAGTCCCCATATTCATCCTCCTCTTCTAATGGGAAATCATTTAGGAAGGAGAAGTCTACATGTGCATATTGCAAGAGGGAAGGACATGCAGAACATAATTGTTACAAGAAGGACATTGATGAGTTGAAACATCTTCTTTAGAAACATCAGATTAATTTTCCTTCTAGGATGTCTGCATCATCTTCTTCTCCTCATTCTTCTTCTTCAGAGCAACATAACACAGGCACAGCTGGTTTACATACTTCATCAGATATGAAGGGACATTCTCTTTGTGCTTCTTCTGGTATTGGATCAGTGAGATGGCTTCTAGATTCAGGAGCATCTCATCATATGGCATCTTCGCAGTCTATGTTCACTTCCTTTGAGCCTTGCACTATGTCTCCCATTTTGATGGGAAACAACACTTACATGAGTGTTACAGGGAGGGGGTCTATTAGTTTTGGGGACCACTCCTTTCAGGATGTCTTGTGTGTCCCTCACTTGACACATAACCTTCTTTCCATCTATCAGATAACACATGGGGGCAATGGGAGATCTGTGGAGTTCACACCTGATTCGGTTATCATCAGAGACGGAGAGTAGAGCAGTCATTGCTACTGGGATAGTGGATCACTCTTCTTGGTTGTATTCCTTCACTGATTTTGCTACTGGTGGTGCTTCTATTCCTATAGTTGTTCCTCACACTTCGTGTGTGCATCATCATTCAGAGGAGAGATTTGTCTTCTTAAACATTATTGTTCTCACTTCGGATCTTGTTCTTGAGCCTTCTGCTCCATCTCCTCCTCCTCCTCCCGTTGCTTCTTTTGTTTCAGTGCAGCAGGATCTAGTTGATCATACATCTTTGGAGGTTTCTATTGAATCTTCACCTACTTCGGCTTCTTCATTTGTTGAGGTCACACCTGCTTTTGTTTAGACATCTTGGGTTGTACCTATTCCACCTTCAGAGATTTCTTTCATTCGACCTCTTCCCTCTCACTTCTTTCTGGAGATGCAGTTTCTTCACTTCTTTTGGAGTTACTCCATTCTGGGGGGGATCTGTGGTCTCTTTCTTCCTCTCTTATGGGGGGATTCTTTCATGTATCTTTGTGATGAATGGTGTCCTTGGGGGGTCTTATGGAGTCCTCCATTTTTCATCACTTAGGTACTTTATTACATTCTATTTTGGGGAGGAGTTTTGTTCCCATGTGGTTTTCTCCTTTACCCTGTTTGATTTAGTTTGCATTGCATTTGTACATGAGTACCTGATCGGGCCTTGTTGTCGGGACTCATATTTGCATAATAATTTGCTTCTCCCTAAGTTGCACTTATGGGGGGTATTGGTGTAATTAATTATTTAATTACACTTTAGGATAAGTTTACTTAGGTAATTATTTATTTCCTAGGATAATTATCTTTTAATTCTTATCTTATCTTATTGAGCTATCTTTTTGCTCAAGATAAGATTAGGGTTGCTTTTTCCTGCTTTATTGCATCATTTCCTTTTCGAAGGATTTTGTATTATTTGTAAAACATTATTCTCAATAATCAAGAATTTTGATTTTTGCTTGCACAAGTTTGCTCTGAGAGTTTACAGAACTTTTTCATTTCTTGTTCTGAATATCTTGCATGTGATAGGTGATTGCTTGCAGGTGCTCTTGGGGACTGTGAAGTTGGTTTTTCAACTTCTACAGGAAATCCATACTAATATCCTCCCAAGGTCTCTCTAGAACTGTCAAAGGCTTATACAATCAAACATTCTGACTACTTCCTTTTATAACTTGACAAACTCTGCAACTCTTCACAAATCTCCTAACATCCTTATGAATTTGTGGAAAAAAATAATTCTCACTTACCAATGCTAGTATCTTATCAACTCCAAAGTGTCCTGAAATTCGTCCACTATGCTTCTCCTTCACCAAGTTATCCATTATTGAACTTTGGGGTATACACAACTGATTACCTCTTAACAAAATATCTTCCTAAATGAAATAATCCAACCATTGACTCCTATCCTCCAAAACAGGTTCTCGACATGCTCTCCTATGTTCTACAAAATATGGGTCTTCTTCATACAAGTTCTTCAATTCAGCAAAGCCTAATACCTCCACTCTCATCTCTGACAGTAAATTCCTTCTCCTACTCAAAGCATCAGCAACTCTATTTGACTTGCCACTCCTATGCTTCAAAACAAAAGTATAACTCTACAAGAACTCTACCCACCTCATGTGTCTTTGATTCAACTTACCCTGACTGTTCAAATATTGCAATGCTTGATGATCTATATACAACACAAACTCCTTAGGCAACAAATAATGTCTCCACTTCTTCAAGGCTTGAACTATGGCATAAAATTCTTGATCATACACTGAATATCTTCTCCTAGCATCATTCAAATTCTCACTAAAATAAGCTATAGGTCTCCCTTCTTGACTCAATACTGCTCCAATTGCATTTCCACTTGCATCACAGTCTTCTTGAAATACCTTATTGAAATATGATAAATCCAACACAAGCTACTTAGTCACCTTCTATTTTAACAACTCAAAACTTTGGTCTACTCCAAATGTCCACCTAAAATCCTTCCTATCTCCTCTCATTGTTTATGTCATAGGGCTACAAATAGAACTAAAATTCCTAATGAACTTCTAGTAGAAACTAACCAATCCCTGAAATAATCTTACCTCTCCAATGCTATCTGGGGTAGGCCACTCAACAATTGATCTTTCCTTCTTAGGATCCATCTTCAATCCATCCATAGATATCACAAATCCCAGATATACCAACTCTTCCATGAAACTACAATTCTTAATGTTTATCAGCAATTGCTTTGCTCTCAACCTCTGCAAAACTTGTCTTATATGTAACAAATTTTCTTCTCTACTCTTACTGAAAAATCAAGATGTCATCCAAGTACACAATCAAAAACTTACCCAAGAATTTCTTCAATACCTCATTCATCAACCTCATGAAAGTACTCGATGCATTTTTCAATCCAAAAGGAATCACCAACCACTCATACAATCCTTCATTTGTCTTGAATGTAGTTTTCCACTCATCCCCTTCTATGATTCTAATTTGATGATATCCACTCTTCAAATCTATCTTTGTAAAGTATTTAGCTCCACTCAAACAATCCATAATGTCATCCATCCAGGGAAAAGGAAATCTATACTTCACCATGATCTTGTTTATGGCTCTGCAATCTATACACATTCTCCATTCTCCATCCTTCTTAGGTGCTAACACAGTAGGTACTACACATGGACTTAAGCTTTCTTTGATCAAACCCTTTCTTAACAATTCTTGCACTTGTCTATTCAACTCCTCATTCTCTATCGGTGTCATTTGGTGTGTTTCTTTATTAAGAAAACTAGCTCTAGGAATCATATCCATACAATGACCAATACTCCTTATAGGTGGCAATCCATCAGGTACATTATTTGAAATGATCTCCTTATACTCTGTCAATATCTCCTTTATCTCTTCCGAGTGTTATTCTACATGCTCCAAATCTTTAGCCTTCTTAGGAACCAAGGCATAACACACATTCTCATGTCTCAACCCATCAAAGAATCTCCTTCCATCAACTAAATAAACCCTAGCATTTGTACAAACCTCAATTGTAGGAACATCTTTCAATGGCAACAAAATTTGCTTCATCCCATTAGTGACAATGGTGTATACATTCTTCTTTCCATCATGAATAGCCTGTCTATCATACTGCCAAGGCCTTCCCAATAGAACATGGCATATATGCATAGGCATGATATCACACAAAACTTCATCATGGTAATTTCCTATCTTTAATTTCACCAAACATTTTTCACTTACCAGTATCTTATGCTCATCCGGAATCTAAGCAATCTAATAGGGCTTTTGGTGTTTCAACCTTTCCAACTTTAGTTTAGTCACCATCTCCTTAGAAACTAGGTTCTCAAAAATTCCACTATCAAAAATCACTTTGCAACATTTACCATTCACCTTGCATCTTGTCTGAAACAAATTCTTTCTTTGCAATGGCTCTTTCTCCAACTCACTTTGACATAATACTCTCCTATTCACCAACACTTTTCCATCTTTTGGTTGATTGGATGATCCAGTATGTTCTTCCTCAACAAATTTTGTCCTTCTATTGTTCTTTTTCTTCCTTCTTGTCTCTCCCTGATTGCATTCAAATGCTCTATGTCCTTCTCCACCACATTTATAACAAGTTCCTTTGAATATCCTTTTCTCTTGTCCTCTATCATCTCTTCTATAACCTTCATTTCGGTAACCACCATATCCTCCTCTTCTGTAAGAGTTACCATCACCTCTTTGATATGAATTGTCATTCTTACTAACCTCCTTATCCTTGTTCTGGTCTAGAAAATATCCTCTTCCTCCTGTAGTAAAACTTCTCCCTCTTTGAAATCTTCCACCTCTTCCTCTTTGTCTTTGCTCATGTCTTTTATTCAACTTTTCTTCTACTTTTAGGGCACATTGATATGCTTCTTCCACTTTCACCAACTTGATCAAACTAATTCCGTCCTGTATAGATGACCTCAAACCATTCACATATCTAGCTACTTGCTTAATCTCATCCTCTGAATGTTCAGATCTGATACTGAACTTATAGAATTCCTCAATATACTATGTCACACTAGATCTTTTTGCTTCAAATTTTGCAACTTCTTGAACAAAATAATTTGATAGTCTGTAGGCATAAACTTTTACTTCAACTTATTCACCATTTGATCCCAAGATTTCATCTTTTCTTTTCCTCTTCTTTTCCTATCTGTCTGCAAATGTTCCCACCAAAGGGATGCATGTCCTCTCAACTTTGTACAAACAAGCTTAACCTTCTTATCTTTAGTGGTACCTTCAAATTCAAAATATTTTTTTATCTTTGTTATCCAATCTAATAATACATCTGAATCCAACTTACCATTATAATCTAGTGGATTGAAATGTGGTCTTGTGTTCACTTTTGTTAGGGCTTTTATGAACTTCTCTTCTCCCTAATCTAGGCTAGGTTGATCTTCTCTTCCTCTTTCTTCCTGTACTTCTACTTCTTCATTACTCACAACATCTATTGGTCGACCTCTCCTTTGAGTTGTTTCAATTGCATCTAATTTGGCAACAATTCCTCTTAACATCTCCATCACAGCTAGGTCTGCATTTCCACATGCTCCATATCCTCTACCATTTCTTCTTCCTGCCATCTTTACACAAGTCCTCTGTAGTTGCAGGTCAGATCCTCAATCTACCACCCCACAACAAATCTTCAACAGGACTCCATGAATTCTAACAACCTCACACGGATCGAACATCACTCTAATACCAATCTAGTGTAGTCATGGTAGGTGGGTCCTCAAAGAGAACAATCAGGACCATGTAGCAAGAGTAACACAATGAAAGCAATATAGAGTATGGAGGAAAATTCATATGAAAATATTCTCATTCACAAAAATCTCAGTTACATTCGGTCAGCAACATTTGGGCTTATAGATTCAGGTCACAAACCTGATAAAACATGCTCAAAAATATAACATTCTAACATGCTCCTATATGTGAGTGAAATATTACATATCAAATATATATTATTCTTCTGGATTGAATTCTACTTGATTACTGGATCACTGCTATCCTAATGATCAATTACAAGCTTTATATCATATCTCCAATTCTAGAATCATCTGCATCGGCCAAAGATCATCACATTATCCAAGGAAAGAAAATGTAATGTGTGCATGAATAGGTCAGCCTCAAATTTGAATTACTCTTCAACTAGTGCATAAAATGAAGTGTTGACCTATAATGAAGGTTAGGGACACTCCATGGAACAATTCAAATCACACTGTTAAGATGTAGAATACACAGGAAAGATCCACAACAATCGAACTAGCCAAAAAGTTTGAAAATTATTTTGGTGTCGGTTCAAGAAACAAACATGAAATTCGAAAGTGATAACTTGCCAGAAAAAGATCCAATCACACTAAAATCTTGGAACATGGAAAATGAAAATTTCCACGATGTACACAAAGATTCACAGGGTCTGGTGAGCAAATATGACGAATCCACCAACATGAACTAAGCAAGAACAGAACAAGAACAAAAAACTAAAAGAAAATATTTTTGGTTGATACAAGATTGCCAAAACCAAGGATGCTCTTGCATCACATTTATCATCCCATTTGAAGGCTACACCTTTGTGGAGAAGATGTGTAAATGGTTAGCATTTATCATCTAGTTGTACAATAAACCTATGAATATATTGTAACTTTCCTTGCATATTATGGAGTTTCTTGAGTGTTTTAGATAGAGGCATCTCGATGATCAATTAAACTTTGGTAGGGTCCACTTTGATTCCTCTTTTGAAGATACTATGTGTCCCAATACTTTGCCTAAAGTGACTCTAAAGACACATTTCTTTGGATTAAGCCTTACCTGATATTTTCTAGTTTGTCAAAAAATTGAGCCAATATGATGTAGAGAATTGTTGAGGTCTACAAACAATCACAATTCAATCAGCTTTGATCAACTTTTCCACTTTGAGAACCCTAACTTGTTGTTTCACAATTTCCTCATATTCCCTTGTAGCACATCAAATAGTGAATTTTCTTCATGTCTTTCAAAAGAGATTTCAAACCCACAAAAGAGTTGTCATTCCATATACCCTCTAAGGCCTACTTTGACATATCCAAATTGTGCATGTACTTGTTTTGTAACATCAACTCCTAGAATTGGATACTATGTTGCTCAAAGGCCCAACTAGGCCTATTTTCCAAAGTGGATTTGATAAAAACTCTCCTAAACAAAAAATTCTATTCCAGGACTACAACCAGGTCACATAAGTTCTAAATCAATGATTTTTGTCAATTGAAATACCCACAAATTCTCCAAACTTCAAAACCCTACTTAGGCCTATTTAGGCTTTTTCACATAGGGGTTTATTGATTCTATATACTCCAGGTCTTATTTATCCTCACCAACACCTAAAACACTTCATTTAGGGTCTGTACATGCTTCCCAAACTGACTCCCACTCTTTACCAATGATTTTTCATCAAACCCTAACCCTTGGCCATCAATTTAAGCCAAAAACCATGAAATGTCAACTAGGGCATTAACAAAACTTTGTCAAACTACCTCCCCTACTCCTGCAAAACCACACAAAGTAAAACCTACCCCTAAATCTATCATTCCACCATGTTAGAGCATTTTGTACAGGGTGGAATGGCTCAAGAAATAATTTTATTCAATAAAACCCTCAAGTTCAAGGTTTCAAGACCGGTTTTATAAAAACTACTATAAAATCTTCCAAACTTAATGAAAACTTATGAGACAAGAAATAAAATGATGCTAACTCATCACTCCATCGATTCCAATGCTTAATAGATCATCCACGGGTCATACAAGGCTATACTATGGTCTGTAGCAGCAAATTTTCTCTTTGAACACAGGAAAATAGAATTTGTATTATTCAAGATTCAAAACTACATTAGCCAACCTCTTCCACAATGTTCACAAATCCCTTAAAAGCATGCCCAAGCCTCTCCAACCAAAAATAACTGACTCCTAACATCCTTTTCACTTTTTGACCTTTCATATTCCAATTTTGCATTTTTGTAATATGACAACATTTGCAAGAATTTACAACTTTTGCAAAATTGACCCCAAAATACTCTAATCATCTAAAAACATTAGAAATGGTCACAATAGACCTTATTGCACACAAAAACATGACTTCACCAAATCCAAACTAACACTTAGCAACCTTTGCAACATTTTGTCTGCAAAATGACAACTTTTTACACCCTATCATCTAATGACTCAAAAACATGACAAAACATGTCAAGTGGTCTTAAAAGACCTTATTACATCATATTAGCACAAAACCAATAAAAATTTCATCCCTAATCCTCTTTTGCATCATGAAACCTATGGTGTCCCTCCACCATACTCCTTGTGAAAAAGAAAGTCAAGTCCCCTTGAGGATTGTGTTGAAACAATGGATTCAAGTGTGTCATGTCATCTTCTGATCTGCAAGTGGCATCTCCATTTAGCAACCCCTTCCACTAAGTCGAGTATTGAAAATATGCATTGTTTCCTGCCTTTGACTAGTTCTTTCCTTGAAAATGTTGCTCTTCACTTGATAGATGACATTTGATTGCTCTTTCATCTAAGAATGTTATCACATTTTCCCCTATACCTGATACCAAACCTCTTCCATCCTTGAATTGATTTTTATTCTTCTTCATTCCCTTTATGTGCTTAGTTTTGTCCACATTTTCTTGTAACCCCTCCTTAACCTCTCCACCTTTTTCTTTCATCCCTTCCATCTACTACAATGCACCTACAACTACTGCCTCATCATACAAACTAACTTCTCACATAAAAGAATGATCAACATCTCCTTGTGAAAACAATGAATGAAATACTTTTTTTACCTTCTTAGCAACATACTCCTCACTCTTACCTTTCATCTTTCTCATCTGCTAATCTACCCTTATGTCTACTGCATTATCAAGTGTACAAATCTTTGATATGAAATGACTAACCTTCAGTTTACCAATCTCAAATTTACCAATCCTTGTATGACCACTATCCTCTTTGGAAAATAATGAAAAAAACATTTTTTTCATCACCATCTCAACATACTTTTCAAACTGACTCCCACTCTTTACCAATGCTTTTTCATCAAACCCTAACCCCTGGGCATCAATTTAAGCAAAAAACCATGAAATATCAACTAGGGAATCAACAAAACTTTGTCAAATTGCCTCCCCTGCTCCTGTAAAACCACACAAAGTAAAATCTACCCCTAAATCTTCCATTCCACCAATTTAGAGCATTTTCTATTGAGTGGAATGGCTCAAGAAAATATTTTATTCAATCAAACCCTCAAGTTAGAGGTTTCAAGACTAGTTTCACAAAAACCACTATAAAATATTCCAAACTTAATGAAAACTTATGAGACAAGAAACAAAATGATGCTAACTCATCAATCTGTCAATTCCAATGCTTAATAGATCATCCACAGGCTGTACAAGGTTGTACAATGGTTTGTAGCAGCAAATTTTCTCTTTGAATGGAGGAAAACAGAACTTGTATTATTCAAAATTCAGAACTATATTAGCCAACCTCTTCCACAACATTCACAAATTCCTTAAAAGCATACCCAATCCTCTCCAACCAAAAACAATTGACTCCTAACATACTTTTCACTTTTTGAACCTTCATATTCCCATTTTGCATTTTTGTAATATGACAACATTTGCAAGAATTTACAACTTTTGCAAAATTGACCCCAAAAGATTCTAATCACCAAAAAAACATTAGAAATGGTCTAAATAGACCTTATTGCACACAAAAACATGAATTCACCAAACCTAAACTAACACTTGGCAATCTTTGCAACATTTTTTCTGCAAAATGACAACTTTTCACACCCTATCACCTAATGACTCAAAAATATGACAAAACATGTCAATTGGTCTTACAAGACCTTATTACATTAGATTAACACAAAACCAAACAAAACTTAACCCCTAATCCTCTTTTACATCATGAAACCTATGGTTCCCTTGCACCACAATACCTCAATATGACATTTTATTTTTATATATTTAGCTAGTATATCATCCACATTATCTTTGTCATGGAAAATTACAGTCATTGGTCTTTTGTATGTTGCTTATGCATTTTTAAGGCCAAAGGGCATGACATTACAGTATTATAAACTCCACGAGCATGTAAATGCAGTCATAATGATCCTCTTGTCCTATCCTTATTTGATTGTACTTTTAAAACCCATCCATAAGAGATAACATCTCACATTCAATTGTAATATCTACTATGATTTCAATATTGTTAGCAAAAATTCATTTTTGGGACATGCCTTGTTGGGGTCTCAGAAGTACGTACATATCCTGATGCCCCCAATGGGTTTTGACACTAGTACAAGGTTGAAAACCCACTTAGGATAGTATATAGGTTTGATGAAGCCCACGTCCAATAACTTTTACAATTCTAATTTTACTAGTAATGCTATTTGAGGATGCATTTTTCTGAGCTTCTATTTTACTAGTTTAGAATTAGGATACAACATCAAAATATATACTACTAGTGATGTATCAAGACCTAGCATATCTGAATAAGACCAAGTGAAGTTGACCTTTCTCTCTTTCAAGAAAATTTTCAAGTTTTGTTGTTCCTCATCATCTAGAGATGTAGTATAATATGTTATCTTAGGTTCATCAGTTGTTCCAACATTAACTAGTTGCACATCTTTAACAAGCACTGCTGACTTTTCTTGATCCTTATCAATATTAGGGAGATTGAATCCTTCATTTGTAGGCACTTCAGAGAGGTTTTCACCTTTGGTTAAGTCCTTTCTTTATACTTTTTCTCGATTTGAAAGTGCCACTTTGTGGTTTTCACTAGGGGATCTTTTATTGATTTTTATGTTTGTCATTTTGCGACTAAAGGATCTAATCTTGTCACCATAATTTTCTTGAGTGTCAAGTTCTATGTTAAACCCTTCTTTATGATCACCTAAAGGTATTCCTTCTCATAGCCCCATGAATTTGGTAATATCTTCATCATTTTTTAACAAATCAAGAATTGGTGCTTGTTGTTGGTTCCAACTGATGAGTTGGGGATAGAAAAGTTTGAGGCTATTTTTTTAGTGGGTGAAGTGAATGATGTGGTCATGATAGTGTATATAGATGCATTTTCAAATAGGTATGTTATACACATGGGCAAGTCCTTGATATCATCATTATTAAATGGATTATACTAGGGAGAAGCTACAACTTCCTTGATAGAGGTACCGTCAGCAAGAGGGGTCACATTTTCATGCAAGTTATACTCAAAACCTTTATACCTTTAATGCTTTTCCAAAAGAATAGGCTCTCAAATGCCTTTTTTTTGGACCAATTCCACCATTACTTGTGTATCCCATGTTCTTGATCATCTAGAATCCATTGCTACTTTGATCAAGAGGAAGAGGAGCATCTTTTTATTCTTCTTGATATATCCTTTTGAGAAGTCTTATTCATCTATGACCTTTGTATTAAGTTCTCCCTATTTTTCAAAGGTTGTTGGTTTAAACTTGATAGTCTAGGATGATCTATCAATACGATGAGGTTTTCCATATGCTTTCAAAGAAAGTCGTAGTCATCCCACATAGAATGAGTCTTTAAGGTTATAGTCACCACAACCGTTATCTTATAGTATTTTAACCTTGACTTCAGAGATTGTTTGATGGGAGGTGGATGTGGATGCAAGCATTGATGGATCAATGTAGGAAGATGAGTGTAGATCTGCATCATTATTAGGAACTTGGAGAAAATTATGATACCTTTCTTCCATCTTTTTGTAATATCATAAGGGTTCGGGGTCACCTTGAATGGTAACCTTAGTATTATTATAAGGAAACTTGAGGCACTGATGGTATATAGATGGGATGGCCTACATGATATGTATCCATGGGCAACATAAAATAATTTTATAAGTAAAATCAAGTTCCAATACTTGGTATGTCATTTTAGCTATTGCAAGACCAACTTTTATAGGAAACCTTATAGTCCCCTCTGAGTCCCTTTCATTATCATTATATCCTTAGATAGTTATTCCCTTTTTCCTTTTGATCACTCCTTCAAAGTATCGAAAATGTCTAACAAATTGAAGAGTAGAGATATTCAAGCCCACACCTCCATCTATCAAAAGTCTCTTTACCTTGTGTTTATGGACATAGACCTCAAGATGTAATGCATGATTATGATATGTTTGAGATGGAAGGTCTATTTCTATAAATACAAGGTGATGATTAGATGTAGTATGCCCTATCATGGCATGAAATTATTCTATATCTATATCATTAGGTACAAAAAATTGTAAGAGAGACTTGCCTAAGACTTATTTATGTGCAAGGGAGATTCTTAAAAGTTCCAAGATTGAGATTTGTGCTGGGGTTTTCTTGAGATGATTGATTAAGCTATAATCAGTTAGATTTTCTTTTGTTGGACCTTTTGGTTGCAGAAGAGCTCCTTAGATTATGACTCCCTCTTCATGTGGTGACTCCACACTCAACATTTTTTCCATGTATTGTAACAACAAAGATATGGTGGTTGGAATATTGTGTATGTCTTATGACATAGTCATAAGAGTGGTTGACTTGGTTGTAGACTTTTGACTTTCCAGCATCATTTCCTTTTCCATGATTGAGTATTGGATTCTTGTATATACCTAACTCATTATTTCTAGAGGTCCCTAGGAATTCATCAATGCTTACCTCATGATGATCTATAAGGTCTTGAATGGTGTTTTAAACCCTCATACAATTTGACATTTTGTACCCTTTTCTCTAATAATAATCATAATAATCATTGTCATTGTACCATACAGGTTTAAATTAAGGTTATTTGTATTGTTGAAACTCTAGAAGTTTGATTAGGTTCATTTGGATTAGTTTGTTTAGAACTATTTCAATTGGTTCCCCTAAGGGGGTGTACTTGTGTCTAGTTGTGTTGTCTGGTCTAGGAGGTGATCATATTGGAGGATTGGAATTTTCTACATTTTTCTATTTTATTGGTTGATTTTGTGTGTTTTGTACAAGCTTTGTGTCCACAATGTCATCATTAGTTACATTTTTTATTTTTG
>VDFB02000003.1:68531476-68570092 GCA_007258455.2 Sequoia sempervirens | reverse complement strand
GACCTTACTACAAACAAATACTAAATCTTAAATTTATTAGAGTTTGCAATTTGATGATACTTCAAATCCTAAATCTAACCCAAATGATAAAGAAATAGAAAAAGATAAGGGTTTCAAAGAGATTTCTAAAATTAACACTAATCCTAGGATTAACAATGCAAATGAAAAAATACTTGAAATGGACCAATCCCTCGGAAACTAATTCCTGCTTGACCTAGATAAACCTACAATCTTACAGAAATAGTGCAATCTTCTAAGGCATGAAATATTTTTAGATCATGAACATTCATCCAAAAACAACCTTATTGCAATTGAAATGAACAAACATTCACAACTGAACTAAGCACAATGAGTATTAAAGTCCAAGCTAACTTTGCAAAGCAACTTACAATCAACCAGCTACAAAAAGTATGGACTAGGGATTGCTACAAACACTTCAAGCATCAAACCATAAACACCATTGAATCATCTAACCCTAGATCTAACATATATCAAATAACCTTAAGCAATTTCAAAAGATAGAATCACAGGAATCATGCTAGATAAAACTAACACAAGGACACCAAATCACAATGCCTTGCATTAAATCATCCAAAGTAGCAACAATGCCAACCTTTTGTTACAGCACTTTCTTGAAAATAACCTAACTACTAACTCCTTGCTCTAATGCTTAATTTGCTCCAATGTAAAACTATCTAGCCCTTACAAATGAGGCAAAATGCCATATTTATAAAAACCCCTCAACATATGTCAGCCCAATTAGGGTTACAATAAAAAATGGCCACAAAACAAGTCGGCCCAAGAAGTTCTAGAACAAAATAAAATAGCATTAAATGCTTGAGACTCGTCCACATCGGCCTGGGTTCTCCAATGTGGTTCATTCCAATGCATGTGAAAGATGAAGAGGGAATAATGGGGAAGCACAAATTTTGATGTGATATTGCATTAAATGCTTTCCCCTTTGTCCTTGTCCCGCCCCATTTTATCTTGTATTATCAAAAATACCTTCTCCAAGTCAGCCAAAGGTGAAAAAACCAACACCTTAATTTTCCTCTCAATGGACTTAATATCATCCCTTAATTGCTTAATGGTTTTATCCCAATCTATCCTTAGGGCTTGATATTTATCCATGACTACAATATAAGTGGTTGCATCATCTAATTGGTGCTCGGTAACTGGGCCATCATTGACTGAAGAATATACATCACGCCACCATTTCTTGAGTTGCTCTAGATTCAAATGTTTTGGCGCAAACCTTTTCCTCCCTATCATGATCTCAAAGAAAGAGATACATTTATTGTAAATGTCTGTCAAGGTCCCCTCTATTTGCTTCCCTTGTTTATGCACCTTCTTCAACACCTTTTGCCTAATTTTCAAGGCCTCATGCCATTCCTAGGGTTCTGCTACTTTCGAAGAAGAAAGGATTCCATCACTGACTAGCTTCTCTTTAGTATATTCCATGATAGTCCTAGTTTTCTACAGTAGGAGGTCTACATCTTTATCTTGAGCTAGCACACTTTTCAACCACTCCACAGATCTAATGGAATCCCCACCAATTGATAGAATTTCCTTGATGGCATCATCTCCTTTGGTTCCTACCCCTTGCAACCAGTTTAGTGTGGCATGAGTAGTAGTTTTCATCTTTTCCAAATTAGTTATGGTTTCCTCTAGCAAGAGATTTGTTGCAGATGATGAAGAACTAATCTGGCTGATAGATTGCAAGGGTTTCATCAAATCTTGCAGATACTTCTTCAATTTCTCATTCTCCTTCTTCAATTCTCACTTGGTTTTCACTTCTTTCCTCAATCTACCCAAGATTACATCACTAGAGCCCTCATATTCTTCAATCTCCTGTTACATGGAGGTAGGCCCTAAGTTGATAGTTTGCATACTGTAATCACTACCAGTCACATCATCCTTATGCTTATTAGGAGCAGGAGTAGCAATGTGGATCACTCTATTATTTGCTTCATCTCTCTCAATCTTTGAAATGACCCTAGCCTTCTTTGTTTTACCTTTCCCAATTTTGGCCAATAAGTCATCCCAATTCAGGAGAGTGTCATCCACTACAATCTGTTTACTCTTCAATTCTCTATCCAACCAAGTAGGAACAGTGGATCATGATTTCAAATTACCTTGCTCAACCTCATCCTGTTGACCCTCAAAGAAATCTGCATTCATATTTTGCTTATCAGGAGTCTCTTCAGTCCTATCTTCACTGTCACCCTCTGGATTCCTACTCTTTTCTTCATCATGCTCCTTTTCTACATGTTCTAGAAAAGGAGTCCTAGTTGGTATTTCCTCCCTCTCTAGAGTTCTATCTTCCCCATGGTCAATGGGTGAGTCCTCATAATTCACCAAAGGAAACTGCAATATCTTTTCTATTTTTTCCTCTGCACTGTAGAGCTCACCTTCCTAGAATCCTTCCTCTCCTTGATTTTTGTGATCCTCTGCATCCTTATATTTTCTTGGTGCATCATGAGGTTCATGAGAAGGAGGTGCATCATCATGTTGTTTTGTGGTAGGGGAAGCTAAGGGAACATCCTTCTTTGGCACACTATCCTTGGGAGAAGGAGTTCTTCACCTTCTTGTGTATACCTGTGTCTTCTCTCTTGAACTCTCCACATTCACTACCGATGGGCCAGTTTCATCCTCTTCCTTGGAAGATTCCTTCTTCTTTTGAGACAATCTCACTATTCTTCTTCTCTTAGACATGGAAGCACTACCTTCATCTCCCTTTTCCTCAGGTTCCTCCTTTGCAAATTTCCTTTCCTTTGAAGTATGTTTTATTTTCTTGGAAATAGGTCTCCTTTGCTTCTCTCCTTCTTCTACTTGAGCATCCTTAATATTTATCTTGAAAGGAGAGATCACCTTAGCCTTACCATTAGGGTCTTGCTCAACTAACTCTTCAGAGGTAGAATGAAACTCCAAGTCTCCCATTAGGTCATAGGTGCATTGCACACCTTCACTCTTCAATTCCCAAATCTTGTGCTTAAGCCATAACTTTGTGTATTTAATCACTAGGGCCATGACTTGTTCCAGTTCTATCTTTTCCTCCTCTAGCCAGTCTATTTCACCAATTGATTTATCCTTTACAGCTTCATAATCATGGCCCTGAATCACATCTCCATCATCATCTATCAGATCCAGGATGACTTTAACATTGTACAATCTAATAAAATTGACTGGCAGCCTAGAGAATTTCTTCTTTCTGATCTCAAACTCATCTTTGTAGTTGGCCCAGTATTCTTTTATGTCATCCTTGTGGTTGTATTCCCTACTGGCCTTCTTTTGGGCTTCACCAGTTCTATCAAACCTGGGCCTCTTGGAGTGGAAAGATAGGCCCAAAGTACTCATCTCCTCCTCAAAAAAATGTGATGTATGTATAGAAGAGAAAGCCTCATTACTACCTATCCTAAGGGGAAAGCCATTGCCAAACCCTGTTTTGTGCTTCTCTTTCTTGACTATGGCATTAAAGTCACATATCTACCTTGTGACTTCCAAGAGTATGAGGTGGCCGGTAGGATACTTGGGAAGTATGTAAGGGGTTCTCTGGAAACCATCTATCCTTATGTAAGAAAAGGTGGGGAACTATATAAACCAAGCCCCATACTTCTTGATCAACTCCTTAGCCTTGTTAGATATTCTAGCATGCTTTGCACCTTGAAGCAGCCTAGTGATGTACATGGTGAATGCATCATTCACCCTCCTATAGCTTGAGCTGCCTAGGTGTAGCTGTGGATAGACTTCATATATTACTTCCCACCCAAAGACACCTCTGGTATCCAATCCTTTGTATGGGTGAAACCTGGCAAGTGCATAAACTAAGTAGGAGGTCATAGTAAATCTCTTTGTCTGCAACACATTGCATAATTGATCATGTATCATAGCACTTATGATTCCTTCCCAGTGATAATCAATATTCTACTCCATCCTTACTATAATGAAGAACATCCAGTTCTCAAAGACTCCTGCACTTTTCAAGCCCATTACTCTGCTGATGAGTGTAATTGCATCATAATATTCTGACTTGAATTTTTCCCTGAATAATTGTTTTGGCAATTTTGAGATGTGGGGCTTAGGATTTTCCAACCAAGAATTGATCACCTGTAGAGCCTTGTTGGTATCATCCTCATTATACTTCTTAGCCATGTCCAAATCAAAGGCCACCACATGGGACCTATCAAGCATGTTGAAAGTCTGTGCCATTGAAGGAGGGGAGAAGTTAGCCATGATTCTACCTTGAGGACCAATCACCCTTTGAGTTCCCTTGTCATAATGTTTAGCACATTCTAACACCAGCTCATAACACTAGACCATGAGAGGGAAACCGGCCACATGAGCCAATCCTGATTCCACTAACCTTCTAGCCAACAATGGTGGGTCCCTTTATGCCATTCTAGCCTTGAATTCCTCATACTCCCATTTGCCTACATTGGTGTCACCAATCTCAGACCAAATGGAGGACAATTTAGACTCAGGAACCCTACTCTTTATGTCTATCTTGATTCTCTCTACCTCAAAGATAGAAGATCCTTCAACACTTGAATCTGTTTTCTTGCCCATTGTCTTGTTGGCCATCTCTCTACTTGATTCAGCCTACATCCAGCAAGAAACCACAATAAATCCCCTTTATAATATCAACATTGAGGTTAGACAACCATATACAATATCATTATAATCAATCAACCCAAGGCTATGATTAAAATCCCTTAAATTTAACATTAAGCACAATCATTAAGAAATCCTGGATTTTGAGCCATCCAGGGAAATCAAGCTAGGCAGGAAATCCGGGAAATTCCCTACTAAGTGAATTTTAACGATAAAATATGGTTATCCAAAAATTAATCATCACAAGATGAAGGAAAATCATGTAACACCCTTTTAAATGATTCAAATCAAACATGAGATGCTAAACCCATAACATTGCATTCATTAACTTTCAAATCCTCCATACTATGAGACTATTTTGGGAAAATTTGCCTGGGAAGGAAATTAGTGAGGTATGTGAAATTTTAGGCTTTACACACATCTGAAAAAAAAAAAAAGGAGGTACAGAAGAAATCGAGAAATTCTGAGGGTGCAAGAATTCCATGAAGGCCTCGAAATCCTAAAAAACTAACGCATCTCATCATTTCACCCAAAATAATCAATCAATCATGAATTTGAGGTCTTTGGGCTCGAATCTAATTTACTCTGAATCTATCATCAGTTGTCCATTAGTTCTCAACATTCCCATAGGCAAATTGGTGAAGATTGGTGATGCCCTAAATTTAACCATCAATTTCTTAAGATTAAAACCCTAAAATTCACCATTAATGCAGGGGAGTTAGCTTAGATTTAGATTTCTTGTCTTATTAAACATAAAAATGGGTCATTTTAAATAGGCCTACGTGAGTTTCACCTATATGGAACTGAAATCACACGTTTAAACTTCACTCATGGCCAATAATCAATTAAGCTTGAAAACCCTAAAATCAAATCACGCTAAAGCAATCATACACGCAGGGTCAAGTTCGAAGATGAAGTTGGAATTTTCAAACTAAAAAAATTAACCAAAGGGGGTGCATCTTCTAGACCTCCAAAAATTATGAAAACATTTGCACAACCCTAGCTTTAAAATGCTCTATGCCAAACATGTAAAATCTAGACTCCACACATACTCAAGATACCAAAGAATCATTCACATTCAACAATCAAAAGTAAGGCAACGAATACATACCATTGATGAAGTGAATCCTATTATATTCAATGACTGGTAGCAAGATTTGACATCCTAGCAAATAGCAGCAACAATGATCACGCCCAGGAAATTCACCACCAAATTCAAGAATCCATAAGTCCAAACGTCAAATGAAGCCAAGCAATCAAGATCAAACCCATCAGATTAGAAGAAGACAAATGAAAAAACCTCAATGGCACAAGAATTCACTACAATTGACTAAATAGATACAAAATCAGACATTAACCAAGAATTAATGCCATTGATAAGACAACCCAAACCGAAACCTGTGGACCTAATGAGGTGCAAGAATTTTGAAAAAATCCGCTGACACTGCACCTTTGTGAAAGACTAGAATTCCATAATTATAGTGTAAGCTCCTCTCCTCATCGGGTTTTCTCAAGGAACTAGAGAATTGTGCCAGAGGAGGAAAAATCAAAAATCTAGGGAAAACCCGTAGTCAGCTTAAACTTAAGATTTTCAACAAATAACTTAAAGGGATCATTAGGTGCAAGGAAGATAAAAAATTCAAGCACATGCCAAAGCAAGCAAATCCCCTCAAACCAAATGGCCAAAAAAGGATTAGAAATCGATAAAAAGAAAAGGGTCCTCACTTTCATAATGCAGGTAAAACCACACAACACTACTTCTATCTAATATATTATAACAAAAATATTATTTTATTGTTGTTAGGCTGGTCTAAAAAAACCTACTTATTTTTCTTTCCTAAAATTTAGTACTATTGCATTGAAATTTCAAATTTCACCAAATAGATTTAAAAAATAAATAAACCTAGTAGTTTAGAAACTACATTCAATTTGCTACATATTCTATTCTTACATATTTTTGAAATAATATAGATAACTTATTCAAATTTTTATGTCAAGTTGCCTAACTTTGATTTTTCTAAAATTTTTGCCACTTGAGGGCCTGTTTTTTTCATGATGATCATGCACATACCCTGGTAGTGATAAAGATGTTGAGGATATTTAGAAAATTGATAAAAAGAGGAAACAGGGTGTTGTAGAGGTGTTTTGGTTCTCCTCCACATTTCTTTGTGGTTGAAGATTTGTTTGTGTGGTTTGGATATGTTGGTTAGAGGTGTTCAAAGTTTCTATATCCAGAATTTGGGCTTCTAGATCAATGTGTAGAAGAATCTATGTTCACTAGTGTGTGAACTAGATTTGTAGTGTTTCTTACAAAGGTTTTGGGGAGAAATGTTTTTTCTCTATAAATCTCCATAGTTGTGCTCTAGGACTT
Organism: Sequoia sempervirens; assembly: GCA_007258455.2. Lineage (NCBI taxonomy): Eukaryota > Viridiplantae > Streptophyta > Pinopsida > Cupressales > Cupressaceae > Sequoia > Sequoia sempervirens. The sequence continues at coordinate 68,563,110 of VDFB02000003.1, read as the reverse complement.
GTGGTTTTGAAGGTGAGTTTATGGTGTTGATAGCTTACCTCATTCAAGTGGGTTTGAGGTGTTACACTCTAGAAGATGGTTTTTAGAGTTATAGTGTTTGGCACTGTAGTTTGAGTGTATTGGGCTAGTACATTATGAAGGTGTGAGTTGGTGTGAAGAATTTGTTGGATCTCAGGTTGTTTGTGGATTATTCTAGATTTCCTAGAAGCATGGTGTGTGTTTCTTAATTCATCCTTGGATTTGAGGAACTGTGTACTTCAAAGTTTAATGGTGTTTGCATGGGTAATGATTGACCTGGTGTTTACACTACATTCAAAGATGTTTAAGTATTGATGAAGGTGTAGCATGACATGTGTGTGTTGATTTGGGTCCCAATTAAGTTTTGTATTAGTCCACTTTTATTCCTATCCACCGTGAGAATGCTTAGTGCTGACCTATTTTTTAATTTGTAAAGTGTAAGGTACATGTAGCCAACTTTAAGATGCTTTTCAAGTTATGGTTGGTATAAATGCAAGGTAAGTTGATGTGAGATGGAGAGTCGAATAGAGTTGACTATTGTGATGTGAAATTAAGTGTAGGGATGTGAAATGTAGTGCAAGCTATAATGTAATATTACTTAATGTAGTCAGATGAAGGTATCTTGATCTCCTGAGGGCTGTGAGTGTTGTTGGAGCTATTATGTTAGATTCTCTATTGCATTGAGATCATGTTCTCTGTGTAACATTCTATATTCTTTCTTTTTTCTATTATGGAAGTGAATTTGGGCTATGATCCCTTCTGTATAGTGTGTCCTATTCTGGTAGTGAGCCTTTTTGTATCGGTTTTGCAATTACTTATATTGTGAGGTAATCCTCACCATGGTTTTTCCCTCCTATGGTTTTCCACGTAAATCTAGTGTGCTCTTGTGTATGGTGTTTTTTCACTTTTTGTTATCTATATTTCATGTTTAAACATTACAATAGATTAAGGGTTTAATGAATGCATGTGGATCTAATTATTGTTGAGGGTTTTTGATGTTTTAATTAGGTACAACTGATTCACCCCACCTCTTAGTTGTCTTGTTCATTCAATAGTCTATACATCAAAAATCATTCTATAAAATATATATCATTAGTACAAAAATGGTGCGTATCAAAATGGGCATCTAGTGCCTAGGCATGTGGATCCTTGAGCCCTTTGTTCTTGGAAGTGAGCACAGTCGGGGTTGGATGAAGGTTATGAATAAGGATTTGTGTGACTGTGAGACTAATATGCTCACCCATAATCCTCTTATCTCACCATGCAATGAGGCTATCTTTATCTCTACTCTTTGTAGGTCATCTCACAGTTATGGATCAATTGCCAGCATCACAACTATTACTTGTCCTTTGAGGTCATCAAGTCAGCTTTGAAGAGTGTCACATTCCCTCTTGATAATCTCTTCTCTTGTCCTTTCCTTATCTCTCTAAAAGAGAATAGTTTGCAGCTCCATCAATCATTGATCCATCTATCCTATGAGGGTGGTGACATCAACTATCCTCTAGACCACCTCTACCCTCACCTCCTCGTATGTTGTCCTAAGGACTACCACGGGCTCAAAAAGTTGGGTGTGTCACCCTGTTGAAGCTAACCTATAGGCATACAAGATGCTCCCCTAAACTAGAATGACCGGGGCCACCTCTAAAATGCATTGTGCAATGAATACCGTCCACTCTTGTGTGCCAACTGTAACCATATAGAAAATGGACTCATCAATATCGCATGATATACCAAAGTATAAAGATATATACATAAAATGAAAATGGAATTACTAAAAAAAGGAAATAACATAAGCAACTCTAATACTTGGGTCCCTAGATTACTAGTGTGCGTTAGAGGGAGGAGTGAAACTGGGACCTATGCCTCTTGCACCTCACATGCTTGTCACTCCTACTACTGGTAAGATGAGAGCAATGAATATTGGAGGTGGTGGTGGTGCCGTCATGACTAGGATAGTGGGTGGAGGAGTGAGAGACTCCACCACCGCCTCAATCTTTGTGCTGCTGTATGCATCTCCTACTCACTGTCACCTCTATCTACTCATCCTCCACCTCCTATTGGCAATGCCTAATCCTAGACACTGACATCACCTTTGGGCACATCTATCGAGAAAATTGGAGTAGGCCCGTGCCACATCCATTAGGTCTTGAAGTTGTACGTGATGCCTACATCATCTATGGGCAACATCAAAGGTTGATCCTAGTCCTCCACCTCATCGTCACTTGGGATGACATCTATGATACTAGGGCACATATGATCACCCATCCTCACAAAAATCCTAATGGCTCACATGTATGATAGAGACATTAATAGAATAGCCTGTACAATGCCAAACTATTGCATAACTTATTGCTAGTAAGAATGCATGACCATATAATCTGTGTGGCCTACCAAAAATTGCTCCCATTGCATGTTGCAAAGCTTTTGATTGTCATCTACCCATTGCATACCTCTATATGACTACCACCTAATCTGGTCGGGTTTTAGTGTATCACACTATAGTCTCCAAAACTGTAGGTCCCCATACCTCCACTGGCATATTAGCTTGTACCAATTTACCATCAGCCTACTGTGGTCTCTCACCCGTGGATACTTGACTAGTTGGGTGCATGTGATATGAGCGAATTCCCACACCAGTAATAGCATGTAGGCGGTGAGGCTTACATACTCATAATGCATGAACCTACCCGGCTCTTGGTACAAGTGTGCAAGCATGCTATGACCCCATGTAAATATGGTTCACTACTCCTCCATAGCTCTAATGGTATGGATGAGGCCCCTATGAAGGTGAGATCCCCGCCCATCCATGGTCACCCACATGGAAAATGTCACCACCATCACCCTCCCCACAAGAGGGACCATCATGTTGCCTTGCTCATACTAGTGAATGTAAACATGGCCAATCCCATCGTCAGGGTTTGTATGCCCTGTGCAATATCAGATGCCTTGAAATCGCTCTCAAGCCAAGCATGCATCATCTAGTGCCATCTGTCATCCATAGATGGGGAGCCTGGTGACCTGATAGAAATCCTCCAACATGACAGTCATCTTGCCCATCGAAAGGTGGAATGTTGAGGTTGTTGAATCCCACAGCTCTATTAGTACCATGAGCATGTGGTCATGGTACAACATATATGGCATAGTGTAAGCCCACCACAAGCCTATCCATTAAAGGTGACCCTTATCATCTGGTGACATGTGTAGGGCATAATTGTAGAGCATCCAAAGCATGCATCCACCATCATGCTCTTGCATCTCTGGCTAATCCTATAAAATTAAAAAAGATTCAAGATAGACACATCTACATCAAAAACTTCTTACTTTTACATCAAAATTTCTCTAAATAAGGCCTCTAAGACACAAGCATGTTGTGCAAACATTTGTATGATGTGCTACTGTATGAGGTCTACCATTGGAGATGCCTAGACAAAAACATACCAGGAAAACCCCAACACGGTTGAAGGCCTCCAGTGTGTAGGTAGGACACCAACACATCGGTGGGATGCCTTCGTCTTGCCAAGATGCCTACACTCCTATTTTTGAAAAAGATAGTAAAAAAATGCAATAAAATACGTCAAAAAAAGTTTTTAGACTCACTTGGTTGACATCACATCCCTAGACAATTGCTTGATGTAGTTGCTCAATATGTGGCTCTTCAAACTCCCATCCACGAGGATTTTTTCTGTCTTTTCTCTCATAAAATTCAACAAAAATCTCGCAGCACTGAATAGTGAAAATTTCCCTTCTAGGGGCCCTCTTGGGTATATATAGGCCCCTTTGGGGCCTATTTTTCTCGATGATCGTGCGCTTGTCATTTTTCTTATTTTTACTCCACCAAGTTTGGGGAAAAACTAGGAGGGGGCATATAATCACCTCTTTATCATATTTTTCTTTTGAATCAATGGATTTTTCTTTTGCATTCTTCTTGCCTTAGTAGCTTCTTCTGATTTTTGAGCTAACCTAAATTTGAGTTTTATAGAACAAACCTTTACATTAGATTTTGTGGTTTCTTGTTGAGCTCGATTGCTAGGGGAATCGTCGATACCTTCTTTCCCAACCTCTACAATATCTTTTTGGCACGTAAATCCATAATTTTTTTTTTTAAATTATGTTTTCTCTAATGTTCTATTTTCTACTTTAGTGTTGTAGCTATTTTTTCCCAAAAATTAGCTCACTAAAGTGGGAGAAAAATGTAATGTCATAAAATTGCACCTTGGGGAAATTTCACATTTGCACATTCAACCTCTACATTTATGGTGCCTAGCCACATTCATGACAAGCCCTTATGAGTCAAAATTTCATGATTTCAACTCCATAAGGACTAATGATGAAGAGACAACATTTTTCCACCTTGTTGCTTATGAAAGGATGAGTTGGATTCCTGTACGACACATGAACATCTGCGTGACATGCTAGCGTCTTTGTACTTTTGAGAGTTCAAACAAGGAATCTTGGAATCTCTAACCCCTGACATGTATCTTTGTGGCAGGATTTTGAGAGTAACAGTTCTTCCTGCCCATGCAGTTAAATAAAATATTTCTTTTCACCCTTATTCTCATTCATTCTATCACTCTCTCATTCTTACTGGCTTCTTTTACTTTTCTTGTCTCTATCTCATTTCTACAGCAAAGGTCTACCAGGCTGAGGTCTCTTCAATAGAAAAATCTCTCTTGCAAGTTCTCAATAGTGTGTCTATCAAGCGAAGAGGGAGCCATAGACTACTAGTAAGACTCTCTTGCTTTTTGTCTATTTGTGAATAGATTAATCTATTGTGTTTTTACTTCATGATATGGGTTCTCCTCCTCGATCAGGGTTTTCTTGTATCACTTTGTGTCTATTTCTCTCTATCTATCTTGCTATCTATGGAGGTGGGAACAACAAAATAGGGGTTTGACTACAACAAGACCCAAAATAGCCCCAACATTTTCTCTTGTTTATCTTGTGTTTAGGTTGCTTGTGTAGAGCTTGGAGCAAAGCTTCAAAGTGAAGGACCCTCTATAAGTTGGTCCTCTACCTTGTCATTTATCAATATTTCTTGCTTTCTATTAACTCAGCAGGTTAAATAGACCTCAGACCTAAATTAGTTAGTAGGTCATTTGAGTTCATGTCTGGAGGTTGGGTGCTTTGTCTATACATGATTCCAACATGCCTTTGGGACTTTAGCATGCCATGTTGGCATCTCGTTCCCATGCTATTGTCCTCTAGTTGAGAGATTCTCCTCTTGACTTTGAAATCTCAATGATATGCTCTTTCAGTTTCTAAAGTTGTTTGATCATTTTATTTCTGAAATTATGTTTATAATTTGTTCTTTGCAGTCTCCATCTTATCCAATTCATTAGTCAATATGAGGTAGTTTAGGGCAGTTCGTTCCCTAGGACTCTCTTGGTAATCAAGGGACTCGTGAGTAGTGAATCCCCATACTCTACGCATTTATTACTCGGTTATATTGGAAAGTTATCTATATACTCCAACAAGATGAAATGACAACCATAAAGATACTTTGTAATATCCTTCTTAGCTCCTATAAATCAAAGTGCAAAATAAGTTTATTTTTGTGTATAATAGTTGAAGTTCATCCTTACTAAAAAAATAGCAAGGATGATTTTATAAGTATAAATGTAATTTATTATAAGTTATCAAATGATTTGAAAGGTGGTTTTTATATTTAAAAGTCACAAGAAAAAATAATTAATTTGGTAGAATTCACATGAGAGATAACTTATATGAGAAATATGACTTGAACCATTCTTTTTGTTACATTTTGGATTTCTAAATAAGCATATCTTTCTTGTATGTCTCATTGGTTTCCCTTTCCATTTAATACCTCTATTTATTAGAGTAAATTACTATTATAATATTGGATAGTGCAAACTTATTACTATAATTATAATATTAGTAAAGTGAAATAACATTTAGATTCATTCATACTAATGGATATTTTTACATAAATATCTATATACGTACACAACATAAATAAACTCCTATAGTAAAATATTATACATTTTCATAGGGATAAAATCCCCAGTGGATCTATCTATAGGTAGATGAGATCATATAAATTCTTCCTCATTAATACAATAGATAACTTTAATTCATATTCATGAGCTAGCAATATCATGGGATACACCCATAAGTCATACCAGGTTCACACTACCCCATACCTTAATCACATCAAGAAAATAATGTAGTAATGACCCATATGAGGTTATTGTAACAATGAAAAACCTTTGCATATATCTTGGACATGTCTCAAGAAGATATTTGACATGTTACCATGCCTTTTAGGGTCATCAATATAGACATAAATTTCTTTTGAAGGTGAAAGGGATCATAAGGATATTTAACATTTTATAATTGCCAGGAAAAATGGAGCATGCAACCACTTGAATCCAAGACTTAAGACATGGATAAATTAATGTGCACAAGGATACAATGATGTAGAGGAGGTTGAGAGGTATGTATCCATGTAAAAATACCAATCATTGACATGTGGATTCAATCATAATAGCCATTGTAATCTCATATAGGTCAATAAATCTAAATGATACCATCTACTAGTCTTTTTAAATAATGCTTGATAAGTAAGTGGTTTGAACCCAAGGATAACCTTTATCATTTTATTAGAGGCTCACAACATTGTGGGGCCAATGCAAAAGAAATATTCCCATTTAGTATAATTATTGAGCACTTAAAATACCTCAAGGAACCTCAGGATACCATCTAGGAACAAATGAAACTACCAACACAAGCCATATCAACACCACTAATTCCACCATCACATAGATCCATAAACCATGAGATAAGAAATAGGTTCCATGGATTAAATTACAAATATTCCATGTGGCATAATGTGACTAGTCTATGGGAATTGATAGGTGGGGCTTCATTGGAATTTTAAACACATGGACCAATGGGGTGGAACCATGCAAGATAACTATTCCATGCAAGTGACAAGGGGAGGTGTTGAACATATAGGGGATACGGATAAAAAACATGGCTATAAATTAGATAGTAGTGATGATAGGGGATTTATTGAAGGGATAGAACAAGGTGTGTGAAATAGAGATGCAAGGAGGGAGATTACTTATTGGTAGAAACACATAATGGGGTGAGAGGGAAGTAGTAGTAGTATCTAGTGGTAGAAACCAAGTGAAAATGGGTTAGTTGTAATAATGAGTAGCAAGCATATGAGAAACCAAGGGTGAAGAGTGGGGGGCTAACAAAAATTTTAAAAATAATAATAGATAGAGCTAGGTGTTGGAAGATGGTCAATGCTCCCCTCAAGATTTGTGACATGGACTAACTACCTCCCATGGATTCATTAACTCTGGAGGTTGTATCAGGCATTAACAAGTTGACCTTTTGTTTCAACGACAACTGTGGGGCGAACAATTGGTATCCGAGCCAAATGTGTCGGGTTTGAATCCCCTTGAGTAACGCTAAGGGGGAGATTGTTGACAGATGGTCAGCACTCCCCTTGGGATTTGTGACATGGACTAACCACCTCCTGCGGATCCATTAACTCTAGAAATTGTATCAACAATTAACAGGTTGACCCTTTGGTGCAATGACAATCATGGGGCCAATACTAGAGTGGTGACCAAAGTCTCTAGTATCTAAACTAATAAAATGGCTAAAATGTTGAATGGATTACACACTATGCACTAGATATATAATGGCAATTGGTAAGAGCGGTAGTGTATAGTAGTGAGAGTTTAATATGTATTATAAGTTTTCTTAGTGATTGACCACTAAAAAATCATCATGAAAAAATAATGTGTGGGGTTCTAATATTTGGGCTAGATATTATGATTGATGTCATTAAGAATATGGAATTAGACATAGGGGCATGAGTTATGGCTTATAACTTAAGGTTTTAAGATAGTTAAGACCATTTTACTTCAAACTAGAGGCATAACAAGGACATGAGACAGATATCTCCCTAGGTAAAATGTAAGCCATAGAATGATATAGCCAACCCAACAATAATTTTAGTTAGATATAACTAGGAAAAAAGATAAATATACCCACAAGGGTATGCAGACCAAGCTACATAGCTAGAAATATCACCATTGACCCCAAAATCCTAGAATAATACCTTCAAACCTAAATGAAACTATCTCTAATTATTTATTAGCATAGAGCTATATAGGAGAAAATAATAATAAAACTTGGAGGGGTACTTGTAAGGTACCAAGCATTTATGCCTCATTCTATTGATCTAATTTGGGCTTTGGATACCTTACCATCTTATCAATGATGTTACTTTTTTATTTCCATGAAGGTGTATGTATTATGTGCCTACATTCACATATGTGAATATGTATATGTTTTTCCTTTTTTTTTTTTATGATATATCATACTTTTTAATGATGTTCATATGGAATTACATCTAACTATATGTTTATGAGTTTATTTTTGTGGATTTAATATGTTGGATTCAACAACTTTTTAATTTCATGATTTTTATGATCATATTTGATTTCACTTATGTTTAATGAATTCTTGTTTAATGAGTCCATCATTATGATTATTATTTCTCTATCTCTCTCTCTCTTACACACAGACACACAGACACACATATATATGATGCTGATTTTTTTATTATCTTGTTTGTGGATATTCAACTATTCTTTAGCTATTTTGTATTGGACAAGTATACCTAATATTTACTTGAGTGTGTAGGTGTAGGTGTTCTCTAATAGTGATAAATTGGGGACAATTAACTTGAGTAAATATGTTGTCTTTTATCATGTCTCACTCAAATTCAATTTATTAGATGTGTATTGTATAGCCTTATGAGCCTAAATCTGAATCAAATTATTATAAATCCTCAAGTCATTTGGATACCTATAAAATTTATTGCATGTTATCCTCATTCTTATGATTTATTATGTATATATATATATATATATATATATATATATATATATATATATATATATATATATATATATATATATATATATATTTAAATTGCTTAATTTTGTGATTAAATTTATTTAATTAATTCCCATAGATTTATTGTGTGTTGATAAGTGAATATATTTGAACAATGAAGTAACTTGTAATATTAGGTATTTCAATGTGTGTAATTGTTATGAAATAACTTGTATAATAGAAGATAATATAGAATATGTTAAAAATACTTGATAATAATATGCCACTTTGAGGGGGCAACCTCCAATAGTCTTCAATAAGAACACAATACTCAACATGATGATAATAACCTACCTATAACTCTTATATATATCATACTTATGCCTAAGATATTACCCAGGTTGACCTAGATATCCATATATAAGCCTTTGGCTGACCTAACTAACTAAATAGTAATATAATATTGATAATATGGAATTATTAAGAGTTAAGGTAGCCACAGGATGACAACTCATAACACTATACACAGTATAGGGGTAGCACATGACATTTCCCTCCTCTTTATAAAAGCATTTCCCTCAATGCTGACTTTCTATTTTTCTTCTTCTCCATCTCCTTTTTTACTTTAATTTCTTCTTCTACTACTACTTCTTGTTCTTGTTCTTCTTTTTCCTACTCTTGTTCTTGTTCTCTCTTTCTCTTGCTCTTGCTATTTTTCTTGTTTTACTTCTTTTTCTTTTTTTTCTTTTTTTTTTTGTGGCTAATTTTTGTTGTGAAAAAGTTCTAAAAATACAATTTTGCAATTTAAATCACATAAATGACATCAAAACATTGATTTTATTTTTATAACTTATCAAGGACTAGGTTGCACCTTCATAGAAAATCTCCTAAAAATTAGGTGCTTTGTAGCCTTGAGAGTGAATTTGTTGAAAATAGTAATTCTACAATAAATCACTTATTTTTTCTCTAATTAGTCTAAATATTTTACTGTATTCTCCTCTCCCATTTCCTCAAAAGCCCACTAAAAATTAGGAATAAATTCTATAGGATTTGGAAGATATGCATTTTTCAAATATATTGAGAAAAAACCCTAATTATGCAAAAAATAACTCAATTATACTCCATTCCTCTAAAATTTGGATTGCATTTGCTTGAATATTCTCTTCAAAAAACCTTTAAAAATCAAACAAAAATTCACTAAAATTTGGGAGGTATGCGTTTCATAAAATGAGCTCCAAAATTGAAAAAATATCTTGTTGTCTCGGTGTCAAGATCATGCTTTGATACCACTTGTTATGAAATAAATTACAAAATAGAATATAATATGAAATATGTTACAAATAATTGATAATAATATACTAGTTCAAGGGGGATACCTCCAATATTCTTCAATAAGAACACAATATTCAACACGATGATAATAAACTATCTATACCTCATATATATCATACTTATACCTAGGACATTACCTAGGCTATGTTGGTGTGAATAAATGTCTTGTACCTAGTTAATTCACGTAATAGGGCTTAGGGGTCATATTCACATGTGAAGTTTACTTAGGTCTTAAGATTATTTCTAGAAGACTTAGTTGTCATATCTAGATCTTATCATTTTGACTTTATGTCAAGTTAGTTGTCTCATGTCTTACAATTAAGACACTTGTCATGATCTTTTCTAATCCTATGTCTCACCTTGGCTACATAACCAAGGGGTTATCATACAATGTATATTGGAGGAATTCTTCGATAATCAATTGCATTGCAAAGTTGAGCATTGCATATTGATCTCTTTGTGCTTTCCATTTAGCCTCTAGATATTAGGTATCTCCATAGCCAACTCTAACATGGTATCAGAGTGGGTTGGGTGTCACTAGATAGCCTTTTTGGAGAGATCTTGGTAGATCTTGAAAATTTGAGTATGCTCTTCTCTTGCATTGTATGATGATTTGGGAAATAAAAAAACTTGATAGAAACACCATTTTTTGGGGGTACCTCTTTTTTGACTTTTTTTCAGGTAAATCTTGGGATCTTGTTACATTAGATTTGATCTTACTATTGTATCCAAAGTACCTAAGAAAGTTAGATCTACATTTTTCTTCATCCCAATTGGACATTGGAGGCCAAATCTGCAAGAGTTTGAAGATTAAAGGTGGTTGCAAGATCTAGGAAGTAGCTACCACTTCAGAGCATTTTTAGTCAAAAAGGACATTGCCATCATGCTCAAAAGGCCCAAAAACATACATATCGATTATCGAATCATCAAATTTGGAGAAAGTTTTCCTCTAAGGATTTTTTTTTTGATGACCAGGTTGTACGACCCAACCTATGTAGGGTGGTACGATTTCACAAAAAATATATATTTTTAGTTATTTTGATTTTCTAGAAAAAATTCAAAAAACTATAGTCAAATTATTTTTCATAAAGTTTTTAATTAAAAATAAAATAAAAATCATAGTTGTGTACCCTTCACGAAGGTACTACAAACCCTATGGAATGGGTACTACATATACCACAACACTTAATGGTCGTTTCACATGGCATGAGTAGGTAGCTCCCACCACCTCGCACAAGCAACCTGTAGGTGGCCATAAAATTAAGAAACCCACGAACAATAATAAAATCGACGACAACTTGCAGAGTATTTTGAGAACCAGTTGAAGACTCCACCAAGATTCTCAAAGATTTTGCCTGAGATTCTTCTAACAACCGGTCTAAGCATATTCCCAAGAATATTCTGTGGAGAGGAATAGTCCAACTAACCAAAGGGTATATTCTATTTTGACAACCCCTTGGCCATCAATTTTTTCCCATTGACCATTGACATCACCACCATGTTTTGATTAGAGGTAAAAAATGGGTTTTGAAGGGGCCTGGAACCCTTTACAAAAAGGAACAACTGAAGCAAAAAGGAAACATCAAAAACAACCATCAGCCCAACGACAACAAACCACTAGACAAAAAGCAGCCAAAAAAAGGCACACACCACTACATATTGTTCAGAATTTCAATAGCTTCCATCTCACTACTAGCAAGCTTCTGTCCCTTAACCCCAGTATCAGAAACCTCCATACTTGAGGCCCCAACCTGATTTTTTAGTCTATTTCTAGTCCTAACCATAGGCCCACCAGTTTTTACCTCACAACTCAAAACAAAACGTTTAGAAACACCCTTAGTAGTAACATAATCCTCCCCAGTCAGCTTACCCTCAACAACCATAACATCAACAGACAAAATTTCCTTTCTCTTATTAGGGGAAAAAGCCTTCACAGAGTCCAACCTAGTTAGGACTTTAGGATCTTCTCCACTCTCCATAACCATATTCCAAAGTTTTTCAATTTTCTCCTCTAGGGAGAAAAATTCTTGCCTCCATACTTTTTTTTTTTCATAGGATTGACGCTTCTCCGGCCACGTTGATGTTTCTCAGAAGCCATTTGGAATTTCTTTCCCCCTCTCCAAATACACTTTTAATTTTTGGGGGCCATTTTCAAATGCTCGAAACTTGGTCATCTTGACTTCTTTTTGGGAGTTTTTTTTTAATTTAGGGTAGAATTTCATGCTCTTCGTAGTGGTGTTAATGGTGTAACACCCTACCACAAAACCTTAGAGGACAACACACTAAAACACCTAAAAATGGAATATTTTTTTTGAAAGTGCAATGCACACATGATTGCAAATGAAATGTTAACTTATATTCTATCCTAAGTCCTCTAAGGTCTGTGACTATGCTACTAGATTTCCCAATAACTAAATTATAAATAAACTATAAATCATTACATTAAATAAATTCTAACAACAATATGAGTTCCATTTCATCATCACATTTACAAGATCAACTAATATGAAACTATCCATTTTATACTAACAATATAACAACAACAATATTCATTAAATTGACAATAATATCAATTACATTCATCATTAGAAGAGAGAGTTTACAATAATTACAATGATACATCATCACATTATTACATCTTGAACCACAAGGTCTCCTTGGAAATAGGTTAGGAGAATACATCAGGAGAATAATACATAATACAATAGAATCATGGTACAATACATGAAAGATAATCCACATGAACTAGTACAAGTGTAGAAGTCTTCAAATCCAGGTGTAATCACCATGAACATGAAAAACGTGGGATAACCCAATGGAGTGCATAGCACATTCCATCCAACCATGTGGAACCCTAAGGTACACCCCCCATGGTAGGAGATAGCATTAAGGTCCCACCACAACATCCAAGAGACAAAAGACGACACAAGGGATAACATGACTCTAATGTAAAAGTATGATACCACAATGTACATGACAGTAACACCACTTCCAGAGGCACGCAACATTGAGGGAAACAAGAGATAAGGGAATACTAGGTTGTTGTAAGAGGAGTGCCATCACATAGTTTGCAATGGGTTACCATGGCGTAACCTTCCTAGGCTACCAGAACCCCATCTTGGGTTACTCTGGCCACCTCTATCGGCCGTCGAACCCCCATCCAAACTCATGCAGGATCAACATACCTTCTAGTTGGACCAAGTAGCTAATCTTTCCATTCCAGGCCTTCCCACTCATCTCAAGCCTAAATAAGCACTTGAGCCATGAGTGAGGCATTATCTTGATTAAAGTGAACTACCCAAACCCCTAGTTTATTTTAGGTTATCACTTGATTAAACTCTTAATGAGTTACCCTAGACCTGCCACTTTGTGCGTCAGACCCCATTGAGAGCCACTCCCCCTACTAACAACTAGGAGGCCCAATGAAATCAAAAGAGCAAAGCCAACTTGCATGATCAAAATCCCATTAACATATACAACAAGGTGAGGTAGAACCCTTCCCGCTCACAAGTTTCCCAAAGTTCAAACCACATAGGTGAATACACTATGCAAGGCTGATGACCATCACATGCCCATTTAATCACAAATAATCATCTCAAAGGATAACAAATAATTCCATCAGAAAGACAATTCTCCCTAGCCTTTGGAAGACTCCTAATACACAAAGAATTGAGACATTGATGGAGTTAAGGACCCTGGGCTAGAATGTAGTGTAAGTTCTCACCCATCTACTTGTATGTTGAGTGAGATTGATATAATGAGACACTAATGAAAGATATAATTAAAATAAATGGGAAATAAAACATGTAAACATTAATGAAATATATCCATGAAACACTTCTAAATTCCCATGAAGTTATGTGGAAAGGATCGTGAAAGACACAAGTCAATTTGGAATTTTTGGGACCATTGATCTTTAGATGTAACTATATAATATAATAATAGTGTTATTAAGGATCTCCATGAAATAAGGGTATGCTCCTTAACCTCTATGAGGTTGATATCTATGATGAAACTCCATTGTTAGTACTTAGGGTATCTCTCTCTTCCTTTTTATGACTTGGATTACACATCTAATGCATGATTGTGATCTATTTACTTATGTGTGATTGGTGTACATCCATGCCAATATCATGTGTAGGTGTATCTTATTCCTTGTATGTTTTTTAATGTTCATGCTTGATGGTTTTTCAATGTTGTCCTTATGAATGTTTACTTGGTGTAATATTGTGATTATGAATTTGGCATGTGTATGCATGGAATGGTAGTTATATACTCCTCATATATACTCAAGCTTGATGAACCTATATTGAAATATGGAGTTGGTGTGCTTGTTCAACACTATGTGTGGTGTGAGTTTTTTAGACTACTTGAGTTGGTTGTCTCTCTATTGAAAGGGATGGACATGAGAGTTCCACATAGTTAGGTGACATTGAACCACCATTTGTGATTTGTGGATCCCTTAGAGAATCGCATAGAGAAAGTATGGACTATATCTTTTCAAGTGGCGATATGATGGGTATGTGTAGGGTATGTGGCTGACGACTTTTTTTAACCCAAAATTGATGAAACTAGTGGGTTTTTAAAGGAGATTCTCAACTTTCCACCAATATAAATTATGCTTTACCTTGAATCTCTAATAAATTATTATTATTCATTTTCTATTTGAATTATGACTAAAGTCTTGATTGATAGGTCGCATTGAAAACATCTATAACTTTCAATGGTATCACATTTTTGAATCAAACATGCATCACATTCTATGCTTCGCATACCGTCCGATTAAAAAAAGAAAATTTAAATTTCATGAATTTTGGACCAAGTTAAGGTGGTCAGACATATGAGTTTTTATATTTTTTAAAAGTTGTAATAAAAAATTCAGAATTAATTATTTACTTGGAAAAAAATTACAAAAAAATATGCATCACATCGGTACATGAGTCCTCTACTTATATCTAAAATCTTATAAAAAAATATTATCATTGTATTGTGGTTAGGTGGTCAGACAGACACCTACTTATTTTTTCCTGAAATTTAAGTACTACTACATTGAAATTTCATATTTTCACCAAATAGATTTTTTATAAATAAACCTTAGTATTTTAGAAACTACATTCAATTTGCTACAAATTTATTCTTACATATTTTGAAATAAATATAGATAATTTATTCAAATTTTACGAAGCTTCCTGTCCTGATTTTCAAATTTTTCACCTCTTAAGGGCCTATATTTTTTCCATGATGACTTCAAGACATACCCATCATTAGATATGTGCTAGGATTATCCTTGAAAAGATGCAATTAATAAAGCTTATGGATGAAAAATAGGACCAAATAAGGCATAAAGAAGCCCAATTTTAGTAGGGAGGACCCAAAAAAGTGTGAAAATATAGAGGGATACAGTTTCCTACACTACATTTATCCCCCACTTTAGTGAGAGGAGAAACTTGCTTCAAACTCACACTAAAGTAGAAAAACTCACATCAAGAGGGGTCCATGTGTACCAATGCTAGTTAGATAGGATGACAAAGATCAAGAGGGTTGCACAAGCCTCCAGGATCAAGATCCTATGGAAAACCAACATAGGCACCAAAGAACACACATGAAAATAATGTAAGGAGCAACAACAAGGTACAAGAATACAATGGAAATGATAAGAAGAAGAAAGAAAAACAAAAGGAAAAAGGGGGTGGATCAAGCCTCGACCATTTGTCTAGCATGATGTGGATCAGAGCTAAGCTATTTGTCCAAAAACATTTACAAGTGGAACATGATGTCCACTATGCAAACCAAATGCACACTCACAAGGGAAAGTTGAACCTTAGGCCATCCACTAGGTGAGCCCCTAGTGAGACACATACACATGTAGCTGGTATGTGCTCACATAGACAAGTAAGTGCCTATGGGAAAGTCATGCCTAAGTTTGACTCCCATACGCTAACCATACCAAAGCTATACCTCTTGATAACTTTGATAAGGTGCCACACAACAAAAATAGAAGGATTCACGAGGAAAGAAAAAATTCCTATGCTTGACATCCATGAAAAAACAAGATGGAACCACAAGAAATAAAAGTGTTGTTAGGGTTCAGGAAAATTGGAGCAATAAATATTAACAATTATATGCAAAACTTTAAATAACCTAGAAATAACAACGAAGAATAACACAAAAGAGATCAACACATAAATTTAACGTGGTTCACCTAATATGGGCTACATCCATAGAAGCTCAACCACCCAATGATTTTATTATCCAGTGCAAAGCGGATTACAATCTCACGAATGCTATACCACAACATACATCCCAACCGCTTATAAAAAGATTTTTGGAAGCTTCTAGAATTAGGATTTTACAAAGTCATTTTTTCACTTGATGTGTTAGCAGGACAACCTTGACGTGTTAAAAGGGAAAAACCTTGACATGTTAACGAAAATAAAAAATTGGGGGTTGCGTCCTCGAACCGTTGCTATTGGGGGATACCGCTCCTAAACCCCCACTATTCGGGGCTGGCATCCCCGAACCCCCGCTCGGGGCCCGAACCGACCCCAAACCCTGGTGAGGATATGTTATGAGTGTATATTATTTGCACGATCAATCACCATATATCAACAAGTATGTTATGCAAGGTGGCCATATAACTAATATTGTAAATACAAAATAGTGTAAGGAATGTTCAAAGGATTTTTGCTTAGTTCATGTAAGGTCTTACCTTAGGGAACATTGTGCCTAATGTCTCCAAGAGAGGACCAGTTAAAGAATAGAAGATTCATAACTTAGGAGATTTAGTGTGTCCTATCAAGCCATTAAGAGGAATATAATATGCTAAGAGAGATCACACTCTTGAAATGACATCACACCCAATGTCACCACAAAGCGAAAGACACATTGCATGAAGTAAGAATACTACACAATGAAACATGAGTTGCAATGAAATACAAAAGAATAATACCGATGTATGCCCCAACTATAAAGAAATTGTTAAACACCATGCTATGAGAAATTACTTTAAAGTAGCAAATGATCAATTCTAACAAGAAAGAGGACATGAGAGCTTATATAGAAAGCCCTGTGCTAAGTCATATGTTTCCAAATGAAGCTACATCATGAAAAAGGGTTGCTCCCAAAATGAAATCCCAAAATCACATAAGGGATCCATAATTCAGGGTTAGTATGTCTTTGCTACAATTTTTATATAGAGTTTGAAATAACATCATCCCCAAATACTCATGGAACATGAAGAATGACACAAAGAGAGTTTAAAACAAAGAAAATATTTTAATAACATGGAAGAGACCTAGTCATCAATGCCTGCATCATCCCCCAAAAGGAAAACACACAAGACAAAAAAGGTGGAAGGAAAAGCTTTTGGGTCAACATGGAAGAGACCTAAATGTCTTGATGCCTTGCATGACGCCGTAGCAGAAGAAAAAGAAAAAGATAAAGGAAAATATTTTGGGTCAACATGGAAGAGACCTAAATGTCTCTCGACACCTTGCATCATCCCCAAAAAGGAAAAACAAAAGACAAAGAAAAAGATAGCAAGCCATAAATATATAGAAGAATGTAGATACAAATAGAGGAATGTTACAAAGAGATGGATAAGCATCAAATAGAACGGTATAGGGGATGACATACGCGACATGCAATCACATAAAAGAACATGAAAAAGAAAATAAAGAAAAGGCTAGTAAGGCACATGCAAGTCAACCTATTAGCAGGTCATCCTCATCCCAATATTTTTCATCATTTACGAAAGAAAGACAACTAGCCAAAGGGACAATGATGAGTGTAGTACTAGTGTCATCACCAAGTTCAATACTCTTCCTAGGAGAATTATCATTTAAGCTCATAGAAGAGAAAAACAATGTATTTAATTCATTATGCACTTATTCGTCAATTTTAGCAACCTCATCATCATCATCCAAGTTAATCATAACAGGAGGTCGAATAATAATGTCTAAGGAAGGATTTAGTTCTTATTACAGTTGTGATATAGGATATTTTTTTAATGGCGAAGAGGGAGACTCATCGCGTATTAACCTAATTAGGTCCATTAGATTAATAGATGAAAATGGTGCATTTAATTAAATAGCTAGGCTAATTTAATCAAACAAGTGAAAAGAAGATGAATTTCAAGACAAAATGATGTTAATATATCAAATTCAAGTGTGTATATCATTTAGGACATTTTTAAGTGTCTACAAAAGGTATGATTGAAGAAGGAATAGTTAACCCTAATGCTTATACCTCTTCAAAACTTAACTTCTTTTTCCATATCAAAGGCATGATGTTCTGCATCAGAGGTATATTGTGAATATTAGAGGTCAGAGAGTAATTACATGTTTACAAATCCATTAGGGTTTTGGAGTTGATTAAGGTTCCTTCATTGGTTGATAATTTGTTTCAAAACCCTAATGTCACTCTTTAATATAGATTTTATTTTGCAAAGTTAATAAAAAATTCAATTTTGTTATATTTTACAAGTGACTTGTACTAAGAGGTGAGAAGTAACTTAAGTTACTACTTCGAGGGTATGATGTACATTGGTAACCAGCCCCTCTACTAGCTCAACAGGTTAACAATTTTTGTTTGAATGTTCAAAGAAAAATCAACATTCATCATTTAACTAGAAGTTTGGCAGGATTATGAAATCAAGGGTTCATATTTAAACCTCTCAATAGCTAGTTCCCGAAGCTTGAACTTGACAGGTGTATGGTAGTCATTGCTCATGGTTCTGTTGAGTAACTATTTTGTAAAGAAATGATTAAAGATTGTTAAGGATCAATTATATTTATGAAGATTCCAGACTACCTCAATGAATGATATTTAGAGTCTTTTTGAATTCCAAAAGGGAGTTGATGTGAATTGGAGTTGGCATATATTTGGCTGTATGATTTTGTTTTTTGATAGAGGGTGTGTCGTTCTATGTGGACGAACTATGATATATTTTATTGAATTCCATATACAAAATTATAGTTGATTGAATTGAAATTGAAGAGATACAGTTGGTTGATTTTCAAATGCAAAGATAGATGAATTGCAATGACAAAGATAGTGTTTATCAAGGTTTGAAAAGATGGGTATGATAGTAGTTATTTCTTGATGACATTTTCATATGAAGATTGCCAATGGATTTATGCTATGTATTGGAGATTGAGATGATTTTGGTCATTTTTGGTGAGTATGGTTTTTTGTGAAAAAAAGATAGATAGATACAACTGAATTACATGCTTGTATTCAATAGAAAGCTCCTTTTATGATCACAACATGATGATAGCCAGAGGAGTCAGTGAATTTTCAGAATTATGATTTTTAGAATGTTGATATAATGCTATGGTAAGTGTGAATAAGTGTGGTGAAGTTTTGATAGTGCAATGATTTGTATAGAAATAGAGTAACCCTCTAAATTTTTGATTATTTCTTCTAAAGTGTGTAATTTTTCTAGTGAGGCATGGTGAGTTACTAGTGAGGCATGTTGGTTTTCTAGTGAGGCATATTGGGTTGCCAATGAGGTAGATTGAGAAGCCAGTGAGGAAGATTGAGTAGCCAATGATGCTCTGCTAGCAAGACATAAATTGTAGCCAGTGAGGCTTGTTGTATTGCTAGTGAGGCATGCAATATGTAATCAACAAGGTTTTAGCTAGTGAGGCTTAATGAAACACATTTTTTAGAGTGGTTTTTCACCCTTTTAGGGTTTTCCACTCATAAAACCTATGTTTTGTTTTCTCTTGGTTGTGTGCCATAGCGTACTTGATTGATCATCTTTGTTTTAAGTGTTATATTTTGATTTGCAAATCTTTGTGACTTGCTCAACATAAAATATCTAGATTGTATGAAGTATTTTCAATATGGTCTCTTTGAATAATCAATGAGTTAAGTTTTGAAATTGGTTTTCTCATTTGACCACTAATTCACCCCCCCTCTCAGTGGTCCTGTACTCCAAAATTATTCATAAAACAAAGGGGTGGTAATGCACCTAGATTAAATTTTGTTTTTTTCTTTTCTTGTTTTAATACAAAGAAGCAATGAAGATGTTAAGAAATTCACATAGTATTTAGTTATACTAACCCTTATATTCTTATTTGAAGGTTAGGATTTGATAGATGTCATGATAGAAGAATAATTCCATAGATAATCCTACAAACATGTATTAAAACAACATTCAAGAACACAAAAATAGAGAATATACACTAAAAAATGAAGGAAAGATGTTTAGGCACAACACAACAAAATGGGAGAGGGGTGAAAATAGAAAAAAAAAACATTAATCTAGAGGATTCAAGCCTTGTACAAGAGATACAAAAAATGCATGTCTCTATTAGAGAACTAGGGTTATAACCCTTTACAATGAGGCTTAAAAACCATATATGCACAATAGGTGATAGAGAGGAGAGAGATAGAATAATGACATGGTAGGGAGAATGTAAGGAAGCTAAGGTAGCATAAAAACTTCCTACACTAATCTTGAGAGGAGGATATTGCAAAAATTTATAGATCTTTTTAGAAGTTACATAAACTTAAACATAAATAAACATAAATATCATGCATACCACAACATAGTGATTTATGTGGGGAAAACCATTTCAACAGAAAAACCCCACACTCCAAAATCCACCCAACACATTATTCAAAAATTATGAAGATTATAATATACTTATAGAGAAAGCTTCTCATAGGAGTATCACCAACCTGAATTCTAGTGGCAACACAATCACTATCAGACTCTTAGAATATATCACAATACACAACTATAATATAATTCCCACATAAAATAGGGTTGGATTTTAGGATAAGTAAAGACAATAAAATATTGGCCATTAGATCTGAGGCCTACTGATGAATGATCTAGATTTATAATAATAAAATATACATAAAATTTGGATTTTGGGTCGGGGGTGTTGTCCCTAAGACCCTACTAGGGTGCACAACCCTTGGACCCCCCATTGGGGGGATGATCCACCCAAACCCCTCACAAGGGGGTATCCCCCCAACAACCTTGTGTGCTTACCTATCAACGGTAAATCTTATGTAATTAAAAGATTGATACACATTTTCCCAACAAAGAAAACCCTAACCATTTTCCTACAACCCTGACATGTTTGTAGAAGGAAATCCAACTTGTAAACATGAAGAACATTCTCTATATCTCGCCAACTCCTACATTTATGAAAAAGAGAACAAAGTTACAAAAAAACCCTACAAGAAATGCTAAAAATATGGAAGTCTAAAAAAAAAATGCCTTAAGATGGATAAATATAGCATGGGCACCTATAACTCCTCCCAAAATACATTGAAAGTTCATTAAAATCTCATCCCTAGATCCCATGGCTTAGATTCATGCAATTGAAATAAGTGTAGTAGCATTTATGATGCACTAAGAAGAGAGGAGAAGATGAGAGTACATGTAAAAATACATGAGTTAGGGTTTCTACCTATTTTCTTGTATGCACAAGGCTTATGTTCCTAGGAAGGAATTGAAGTTCATGCATTTTTAATGCCACAAAGAAAGTGCTTTTCATCACCTACACCCCCTCCCATACTATTGGAAGTTGATTTTTTTTAATTTCATGACAATATAACCTATTCACCATCAAGGTCAGGCTTTTGTGCTACCACACATCCTTCATCTACCTATGCCTTATCCACATGCATTAAATATATCAGACCTCTAATAAGAGGAGCTTTTGGGGGTCAAGCATTTTGTTTGCTACATATGTCATGGATGGAGTGGGAACTATGAACCAAGGGCTTTGGTTCCTAAGGTTCCTAACATATTAGAACCCTTTGAAAACCCCCTCATTCACCTTAGGAAACTTCTCTTCTTTTCCTTAATCAATTTTAGGCTTACAATTTTAGTGACTGGTTGAGGAAGGGACACAACACAAAAGCATGAAGTGGCAACATCATCCACATTGAGTATCTCAGATTGATTATGATTAGTGGATTACAAGGGGACATGAAATGTCAACATGTACCACTAGAGATTGTAAAAATCTAAATAGTTAGAGTAGAAAAGAGTATTGAAATATAAATATTTGTTTCAAAATTTAGTTCAGTTAAAAAATGGTAGTGAAAAAAATATAAATAATCTTCAAAGTGAGATTCAATTAATAAAGTAATCTTTGGGATTAATACCCCTAGTAAAAAACTCTATACATCCTATTGGGTGAGGATTGCAACAACCATTGTTGAGCTCAATATTGTACTCAAATTCATCTTCTTAGCATAAAACTTTAATGTGGTGGTCATTTTTGAGGTGGATGGTATCATTTTTTCAATAGCTATTAATGTATATTAAATAGATTCCCTAGTCACTTGCAACATTATGATTTACCATTTAAGAGTATAATTATTGTAAATACTGACAATAGAAGAGCTATAGTAGTGAAGGAAAATGAAATCCTAAGATAAAATAAATATGCTCTAAAGTGGGCAAAGATTAATTGGTCACTTTAGTGTAAGTTGTTAAAGGAATGGGGGAGCACATTGTTGTATTAATTAGAAAGGGAATTCCCTCCCAATTCCATGACAATAATGAAATATTAAAATAATAATTCAAGGAAATTATCATAAAGAAATATGTAGACTAGACATATTTTAGGGGTTGTATTGATACACTAACATTGCCAAAGTAAAGACAAACCTCTATCCTCTAGCATAATTGGAGTTCCAAGCCAATGCCAATATGCACAAACTCTAGGTAACCATGGAAAAATTATAATTATTCCTTACTATAGAGTGCTCAAATTTAAAAAACTAAAAAAATTACTCAACATAAGTCTCTAGATGTCAATAGCTATGTTCTTCCCTATAAGAAATAGTGCCCTAAAATGTCATTAGAATAATAGAGATTTACTCTCCATTCAGCCTATTAGGGTGATATTGATAGAAAAAATTTCATTCTCTTTATATTTTTGAAATTTTGATCCCATTCACTTTAGGAAGTCACCAATGGAAAATTTTCAAAGCTTTTGCTCTCCATTTTCACAAGTTATAAAATATTTTAGTAGCTTCACAAGCTCATTGTTGGATCTTGACATTTGCTCAATTACACATCATTGATCATTTCATACATTAGATATAATTGACATCATAAAAAAATTAATTTAAAAAAATATTCCATGTTTTAGCATTGGTTGAAAGTTAACATTTTAGCTTATATGGGCCCTACAATAAGGAAATATTGTAAAAAATATTTTCATACAAGTAAAACCATTGCTTGCAGATAAAGGAGAACCAATAGTTCGTGCAAGTTATTGAAGTTTTCATCTTGGAAACTTAAGTTTTTTTCTATTGAATATAATTTGGTGAGTCAACCAAATTGGTGAGCCTAATATTGTTCATAAATATAGAGAGTAAAAGAATAAGGTAAAGGTACTTATACTACTAGATACGTGTCACAATGGCGCTTCTCAAAGCTATAGTCATTCTAACACTTTTTTTAAGAAAATGGATTCACTAAAATATGACACAATGGACTAAGTGTGTCCTAGGCTTGATAAAGGTAAAATGTACAATTTAAGTTTTAATATAGTGGAACCATTAATTTTTTCATAATCAGTAGAATGCAAACCATTTCAGGAGTATTTTTCAAATAAGTATTTTCTACCATGCCATTAGAAAAAATACACATCAACAAATGGTGGAGCCCATGCTAAAGGAATTTTTCTTAAAGACATGCCACAATGTAGTGAATATGTGGCGATCTAATTCATCTTAAGGATATTGTAAAAATTGACACATGTTTCTATTCTGATATTGGTTAGAGATGATATAATAGAGGGTAGGTGGACCAATAAAATTTGTTTGATATAATAATAAGAAAAAATGTAACTAATGGTAAAACAAAAGCTTGAAGAATGAAGTGCATGCAAAAATTCTAGTCTATTTATCATCTACAAAGTCAAATTTCCCTTGATTACATATATTTCTTACATGTAGTCACCCAATTTTATAGATTGTTTCATCTTTTTCTTTAAATGAAAATAGTATAAATATATAGGTCGCTTTTCATCTTTGGGTGATCCCACAAAGCCAATTTACAATTTCTAGGAGATTATGATTTTTGCTAAAATCACATATTTTTAGAAAATACAATAATTTAAGCCTTGAAAAGTTTCATTTAAAGGATTCCAATTGAAGAGGGTTTGATCGAAGCAATCTTTAGATCAAACCCCCTTGGATAGAACCCCTCGCTAGTTTTAAACCATACCTATAATCTGAAAGTCTCCTTTACACCTATCAAAATACTAATAAAACCACTTTCGATTTACCTATTGGGGATCAAATGAATTCATTTAAAATATATTTTTTTGTGAGTATGTAGTTTTTATTATAAGCTTCCCAAAAAATATAATTTTAAATAAATTTAATTTGATTATTATATTTATTTTTTATTTCTTGTGAATGTAGGTTTTCATCGAAAATCAAGCTCTTTGTTATATCATGTGAAAATATAAATTATAATTATTTTTTGAAAAGATCGTTGCACTAGGATATTAAAGTCCTTGATCCAATAAAAAAAAACAAAATTTGATACATACAAAAAAATTATGTTGTATATAGTCCGGGCCTATGTCTCAATTGTAATTATTTGACTTCAAAACTTGATTAAGGACAAAAATATTCAATAAAACACTATGAAACCAAATGAAAGTGCTAGATATCAGAAGTTACAACCAAATTTGAAAAATAATATTATTTTATCCTTCTCATGGAAAAAAAGTTATGTTGTATACAATGAGCATCACCCTAAAATGGTGTTTACTAAAAACTAGTTTTCTCAAGGAGATGGGAAAAGAGTGCACTCGATTCCAAATTTTGAAAAATATATTTAGAATCTATAGACAAAATGTCACAAATCACTAGTTTGCATCATTTTCAACTTCCTCATGGTTTAGCCTCTATAGGTGCCTGCTGCCAAGAAGATTTAGTAAGAAAAATCAGTTTAGTGTCTAGTTTTGGCCAAAAATTGTAAAACCGCATTGTGGGATAACCCTTTTTTCAGGTGGCTTGTTTTTCTTGCAGCTTCCAATCTTGTGCAAGAAGAATGAGCTGGTTAAACTGGCTTACAATAGATCAAAGATCAAGTTAAGGCAGCTTCAAATTTTCAAAGTAAACTCAACCTTAGTAACTTTGTTGCTTAGCTTATGCAAGAATTTGTATTGTTGCCTTGTGACTTGCATATTGGTCTTGTTGTATCTCTATTCTCTCAAGCTACTTTTGTAGCTGATTTCTTGTATTTTAATTTGTTTTATTCAATATAATATATATATATATATATATATAGGTCGATTCTTATAGAAGAATCTAAAGGAGATTTTTTTATCTATTTTATATCTAGGCCTTCAAGGCAAGATATTGTCCTTTATATTTAGATCATTGAACAAAGTGAAACTTGCAAGTTTCCCTTTCAAATAAAACATCTCACACTATTGTGCATATTTGTGGATTTTTTTTTTTTTTAATTATTTAATTATTGTGTCATTAAGAGGCTTAACTAATTTATGTGGAATTCTAAAATTTATAGATGATATTGATAATGTGTACAAAGAGCCTTAGCTTATCCATGTGAAATTCTAAAATTTATAGATGATATTGAAAATGTGTACAAAGAGCCTTAGCTTATCCATGTGAAATTCTAAAATTTATAGATGATATTGAAAATGTGTACATAATTTTTCCATTTTCTTTTCAATAAGAATTGTTATGTTTAAATGGTATAAGTTTTATGCAAACACTTAAATGGGAAAAGTAAAATTCTATGATTTAGTGATTTGCCTCATAGTATAGTATTTTATTTCAAATAGATTCTGTCTTTTTTCCTTATTAAAATTAGATCAAGAATATATTGACAATGCTATGAAGAGCTAGGTTCTAAAATCCTAGAGGTTATTTTATAAGTTGCATTCCATGTTTGCAAAGTTTCTCATGTTGATTCAAAGATGTATGAAATTGAATTCAAATATCAACATTATTCTCAAGTAAAATATTATGTACCATGTATTTGGTTTCTTTTTTGTTGTTATTTTATATTCTATATACCCTTCTTTTGTCGTACAAATATATCAAACTTTTTTTTCCTACATCCACTAGATGATCCTAATACCCAATTCTAGATGCTTAGTTTTTTCTATTTGTGTGATGTTTTAACTAACTATTTCCTTTTTAAAATTAAACGATGTCATTATCGTTTTTTCTTATTTAGAATAACATATTAAAATATTACTTTACTATAAGTATTACCCAATTTATGTAGCCTAAAAGTGATTTTATCCACCTTTTTAGTGGATTAAATTATTTTTAATAAATAATTTATAAATCTTCTTCTTATAAAGTATATTATTAATATTTTTATATGTACTACAAGATTTTCTTTTCAATCATTTCCTCTTGTAAAGTAAGTTAATATGATACTTATTCACCACTGATCTATAATTTCTTTCCAAAATTTTCAAAGATTTTTTCTTTCTTTATGAATAAGTGTCTAGATTATAAATTGATATTACACATGAAAAGAAATACTAACAAGATTTTCTTTTCAATTATTTTCTCTTGAAGAATAAGTCAATATGATAGATAATCACCACTGACTATTTCAAGACTTCTTAAAGAATATTAATATAATAAAATGCACTAACTTTTACATGGCTTGTCATGGAACAAAACTATAAAGCTGCTTTAGTTTTAGTCAAGGAGAGTGGAGGGGTCCCACATACGATGGTAAATTGGTTAATGTGAGGTTGATGGGAATGTTAAACTACTGACACAGCTTATCAAATGATGATAAGTCTGGAAAGTGTAATGGCCATACACTCTGATTTCTCAGATTCACCTGTCACAATATAACTAGAAAATCCCATGTAGAAGCCAAAAGAATTCCACCATATCAGATTCTTGTCTCCGACCTGCTGTGAAGTGCTTGGACAGTGGAAATACAAAATGGGTTGGGCGAAAATGTGATAGAAATCGACACTCAATTCATCTAAAAAGGATAGAAATTGTGAGAGAGTAAAAACAGCTTTGAATATGATCAGATAATTTGGATTTGACAAATATCATCTCGTATTGTAATATGGAAGGGAGACCAAACATCTTTACGTGTGAGCATTTTATGTCTACCACTGTTTCAACTGTCTAAGAAGATACAACAATTATTGTTCAATAAAATTGCATGGTACTGAACACCTCAGGATGATAGTGACCTGACAATATGCTTGGTTGTAACATATTTGGCTCATATAAGAGGATGCTTTGATTGACTTGGTCAGAACTCCCAGTCAGTGTACTAGTTTAGCTTTTCATATAGTTCTTTGGTGTGAGACAGCTAACTACCAAAGGGTTAGATAATCTTCTATCAGTCTTGACTGGTAGCATTGACTACATGAGTTTGGTAGCATTGACTACACTAGCTTTTCGAATTAGTCAAATGTCATGCAGGCTTGTGTTTAGTTCGCCTTCACCATTCAAAAGAAATAGCAAATAAATTTCTAAGTGCTTCTTGGTTGATATTTTGTATTATTGGTATTGTTTTTGGGTGAATATTATTGTAATCAAAATTGTTTATTTGATTTCAAAATCGTTAGTTTGGTTCACTTAAGGTCTTGCTTGTGTTAATGCTAAATTACAATTCTTTTCTTCTAGATTTTTTTACTTCTCTATATCATTGATTGTAACATTCTTTTTAATCGCTAAGTCTATGAGTGTTTTTGTTCTTTATATGGCCTCATTTTTTTTCATTCCTCCATATTTGTTGATGCTAGAGTCAAGATTTGAAAATGATTCTCTATCACACCCCACTCTCAAATGTCCCTCAAGGTGTTCCACAAGTTACATCCTTTGAAATACCTCCAAATGTTGATCTCCCAATTCTTGAGTTTGACAATGCTTGCACATGGCTAGAATTTTTTTCTTTAATTAGGTTTCTTTGGGTAGAGCCCCCCTTGAAAGCATGTTTTGAGATTGGTTTGGTATGGTATAGATTGAACATGGGATTCACCTAGATTTTTTGTAAGACCTCACTGAGGGGTTTTTCTGGTTTTTATTTTTTTGAAGCCAATTATGTTGAGGCTTATCCTCTATAAAGGCCCATGGCACACCCACTCTTTTTTTGTTATTTTCAAACATTGGACCTGAAACTTCATCATCTTTGACAAGAAGTCCTTTCACATCCCTATTTGGGTTGAATTTCTTGGTTTTCCTTTACCATTCTAGAACTTCTTAAGCCAAATAGCCTCTACTCTTGGTTCTATTGGGTGCATAGAACTAGAGAATTTTTTTTTGGACCATCCTTGTTGATAGGTTTCCATTGACTTTGACCTCTCTAAAGACGTTAAAACATCAATGAGCATCTAGATTGTCCAAACACACTACTCTCAATGAATCCAATAGATGGATCCTCCCAACACTTTTTATTGATACTAGTCATTTAAACATAAAATTGAGGATTGTCCTTTGGTTTCTTAGCAACCTAAACCCTTTGTTGAGCCCTCTTTAGAGTCATCTCCTCTTGCAAAGGAGGAGGGTTGGTCTATAATGGTTTCTCACAAAGCCAAGAACCCTAGAATTCCTAAAAACCTAAATGGCTGTGGGCATTGGGGGTCTCAACTTCAACTATTCTAGGTGCCTCCAATGTTGAACTAACAAGGAGGTGATAATTTCTAAATCTCCATTAACAACCTCAAGGGTTTCCCCATCACTATTTTTCATAACTCGACATGTTTCCCATCCTCTTATAAGGTAGAGGGGGTCCCAAATACCATTTAAGGTTTTGGAGGAAGGCAGGTACATTTTAGGAAAATGACAACTAACACATATGAGCTTCCAAATTGGGAGCTTTAAGGCATGTGATGAGGTGTTACAAACTAATGTTTTTCCACTCTTAAGGAGCTAGAAATTAGGATACGTATCTTGACGCTTGTTAAATGAACTGTATTTCCTAAAATATTTGAAGTCTCATAGACCTCCTATGGAAATGATCTATTCACAATGTTTATTTGTAATTCCTAAGTTTAGACATTATTTTACTTCAAGAAGTTAACATGTTAGGTTCTTTTAATTTATATAGTATGCCATGTTATTTGGTATTCCAACCATTTTTTGTAGTAACCATGAAGTGGGTCATGGTGGATTTATCACCTCTCTCCCCCCCACATGATATCACCTTTTGATCATTGGTGCGACCCCACCAATTGTGTATTATGATCTCTTTTTAATGTTAATAATCATTTCTTTGGGGCTATTAATGTTTATGCCTCCAATGATACCATCAAGAGATATTCTCTCTAACAATGGATTGCCAATTCAGTGTTGGTCACCACTTTAGTTTTGTGCATGGACTTTAATATGATTGATATAACTTATGATAAATACAAGGCTTTGTCTATGCAAATTAGATAGCTAGTGAAAGAGGGGCTTGTTTTCTCATACATAATAAATTGGGTTTTTTTGACCCCAATATGGGCCAACAACAAGATCACATGACATGGTACACATTTATCAACTTGAGACTCAAGCTTGATAGGGCCTCAAACAAGTTTAATTGGGCTATGATGTCAACCCAATCCTTCTTTACTTTCACCAACAAATTTTCCTTGCTATTTAAGATATTGCTAGACATTGTCCTATATAATCATTTCTTGATACAATTTTTATTGTGTGGGAGATATCCAAGCCTAAAGTTATGAAGAGTAAAATTTTCCTAAACACGTCTCTTCTAAATCATAAATCCATGACATCTCATATCCAACATGTCCAAAAAATTTAGCCATGTCCTCTACATGGGATTAGGTGGATCAAATGGGAGAATGATGCAATTATTTGTACTTCACAATTCCTTCATATTTATAAGAGGCAAATTTTTTGTTTTCTATTTTTCTCTTACAAATCCACCACCCTTGAGCTCCACCAATCCACTTCCCCCTTAGAAGCTCAATCATTTAGCTTCACTACCCAACTTTGGGTGTCTTTGCTTCAACAAAATAGGTGGATTGTTGATGCTCATTCAACTAGAAGGGCACAAATCAAAGATCAAATTCATTGGTTCAAGATTAAGGATAGATCCAAAAATATTTTTTTCAAGCTTTAAATGCTTGTCATACCTCCCAATTTGTTAAGTAGATTCAAGGACGCTGAAGAATTCTCCAATATCTCCCTAAGATTTCATAGCTTTTTTAGCTACTCATGAGTAAGTTTTGCCCAAGACTACATGCCTACTTGTGGTAGATTCCTTTGCACAATATCTTGCTACTATCCCTGTCAATTATATACCTAACACATTATTTTTCACCAAATCCTCTCTCAATTAAATCTTAAGAAGGTATTTTTCACGGAAAATGACTTAAGCCCCCAACTTAGATGAATTTACTTATGAATTCTTACAACTTTTGAGATACCTGGTAATGACTGCATATTTTTACCTTGCTATGAAATTTGGTTCATTAGGTACCCACTCAAATAAAACAACATCATGTTCATACCTCGGTGGAGCAAATTTTGCCTTCAACACTTTGGTTTTCGGCCTTTACTTCTTTACTACTTTATGATGGAACTGTACTCAGAGGACAAAGGTTACTCTCGCATAAAAGCACACAATATGCCACGTGGTGGCTACATGAATTTTCTATATCATTTTCCTTTCGGGCCCGACCGGGACACATGTCTTCCTAGTAGGGATTTTCTCTAGAACCATTCTCACAAATTCAGAGATGGCCCGCCAACTTCCCACATCAGCCATTTCATTGAGCGCGTTATATCTTCTGTAGATGTATATCTTTTGAGTAGAGTTTGTCGAGCAACATGGCATATTTATTACTTTCAGGTGTGGACTTCTAGGATGGCATCATTATTCCCTAAGTTCTGATTAGATTATTTTTAAAACACCCATCTAGGATCTCGATCTTCTTCTAACAACATATCTTCGTGAGAGCTTCTAAAATCTAGAGCCATAAATGAGGCAATTAAAAATTCTATGAGTGGTGCAACCATGGTAGGAGGCTCCTCAAAGAGAACAATCTAGACCATGCAACAAGAGTCACACAACATAAGCAACATAAAATATGGAGGAAAATGCAGATTCAAACATTCTCATTAACAAAAATCTCAATTACAATCGGCCATCAACATTTGGGCTTATAGATTTGGCTCAAAAGCCTGATACAACATGCTCAAATAAAATATTCCTATATGCTCCTTAACATGAGCTTAAATCTAACAACTCAAACCTATCTTTCTCCAATCTACCTTCCTAATGATCTATTACAATGATTTATATCACATCTAGAGATCTAGAATCATCTACGTCGGCCAAATATCATTACAATCTCCAATGAAAGAAAATGTAACACGTACATGAAATAGGTTGGCCTCAAATTTGAATTTCTCCTCAACAGGTGCATAGGATGAAG